>CM038797.1:31244186-31362685 GCA_021764765.1 Vicia sativa | reverse complement strand
CAATTGCTCATTCACTATTTTCAAGACAGTCTTACCGGTGCCGCACTAAAGTGGTACATGGGGCTAGATAGTGCGAATATCTAGACATTCAATGACCTAGGCGAAGCCTTTGTCCAACAGTACAAACTCAACTTGGACATGGCTCCAGATCGGGATCAACTCCGCTCCATGTCTCAAAGGAAAAGAGGCGTTCAAAGAATCATGACGTTGGAGGAAATTGCTGCCCAAGTCAACCCACGTTAGAGGAGAAGGAAATGACCAAGGTTTTCTTAAACACTCTTGGCCCATTTACTACGAGCATGATGCATGATGCTCCGGAGATTTCACCAAGATGGTAAGAATGGGGATGCGACTAGAAGAAGAGTCGAGCAGGGCGCTAACGAGAGAAATAGGGACTTCCAGTGGAACCAAAAGGGTTGGAAGCAGTTTTCCAAAGAAAAAGGAACATGACATAGGAATGGTATCCCAAGGGAAACCAAGGAAAAATGTCAGTCGCCGACAACAGGTAGCTACAATAGCACCAGTTGTTAATGCAAGTTCAAATGTGGGTATTACCCCGCAATTTCAGCAAACTCAACAGCCTCGACAACAGGCTCAGCAATTCAGCAATCAGAACCGTGCGCCCCGGGTCTCGCAGTTTGATCCAATTCCGATGACGTACACGAAATTGTATCCTGCATTAATAGAAAGGAATCTTGTGCAAACAAGGTTACCACCTCCAGTACCAGAAAAATTACCTTGGTGGTACAAAGCAGACGTGTTTTGCCCTTTTCATCAAGGGGCACCGGGTCATGATCTCGAACATTGCATAACACTGAAAGTCGAAGTACAAAGGTTAGTAAGGACTAATCTTCTTTCCTTGAGCATAAATCAAGCGTGCAAGCAAATCCACTTCCCAATCATAATGGACATACCGTGAATTTGATACTAAGGAATACGGATCGGTATCTTGTCACGGATGTGAATATGATAAGAGAAAGTTTGGTACACTCCATGATACGTCTGATTACAATGGGCGCTTTCACTAAACATGACTACACAACTTGCAGAATCTGCTTCAAGGATTTTCGAGGATGTCCAACCGTAAGAGCAGACATTCAACGGTTAATAGACATTGGTGATATCGGATCTTAGGGCGAAGCGACTATGGCGTGAACATGGTAGGGCATTTTCATGAGCTTTTAGTCTCAGATATCAACTCGAAAATTCCCGAAATAAATGTCATTATCCCCTGTTTCAATATGCCCGAGTGTGTGGAAGTTGAATATAACGGTCCAAAAGTTCCAGAGTCTCCTTTGGTGATCTGTCTACAGTTACATTAAATGCACTCTAACAAAGCAATTCCCTATCAATACGGTGCAACTATGATAGAAGATGGGAAGGAGAACCCATGCCAACTCTTTCAATGATGTTAACATAAGCGAAATAGAGACGAGTAGCAAGTGGACCACATACTTTGTTGCTACCAAAGCAACTGTTGTCCACAATGGTGGGCGAAATCTGTTAACACCTCCCGAGAATCCCATGGGGATTCCGTTGGTAATCAAACATAAGCGTTGGACCGTCGATGGAACCAGCGTCAACTCAATTTGATGAGATTCTAAAACTAATCAAAAGCGAGTACAGTTGTGGATCGGTGATCGAGACTCCTTCAAAATTTCGATACTATCTCTACTTGAATTTGAAGCCAGAAGCTTTGATGAAAGTGCTAGATCAAGCTTATGTAGATCACGGCGTTTGCAGATCAATTTGGTGGAATTGTAGGCAACATAAACTTGCAACAATTTAAGCTTTAGTGATGAAGAACTTTCTGAGGAGGGAAAAGATCACAATTTGGATCTACATATCTCGATGATTTGTCAATCAGACTCTCTGTCCAACGTGCTAGTAGATACCGGTTCATCCTTAAATGTAATGCCAAAGACGACTCTCGCTCGTTTATCTTACAAAGGAACGCTAATGAAATTCAATGATAAAGCGGTAAGAGCCTTTGATGGGTCAAGAAAATATGTTATTGGGGAAGTCGACCTTCCAATGAAGATTGGCCCGCATACCTTCCAAATCACCTTCCAGGTCATGGATGTGCCAGCTGCTTACAGTTGTTTGCTAGGAAGACCATGGATACACGAAGCAGGAGATGTGACATCCACTCTCCATCAAAAGCTAAAATTCACAGCAAATGGGAAGCTAGTAACTATCATCGGTGAACAAGCTTTACTAGTAAGCCATTTATCCAGCTTTTCTTTCATCACGATAGCGGCGTTGAAGGACACGTTCAAGGACTTTCGTTAGAAGATGAATCTACAAGCAAAAGAAGGTTGTCTATCTCCTCTTACAAAAAAGCGGTAGAGATAGTAAAAGATGGTAATCTTTGCAGGTTGGGGACAAGTAATAAAACACATCAACGAGACAAAGTCGGGCTCGTTTGCTCCAGTGTTTCTAAAGACAATCAAAGGATGAAGCTCTTAGCCCAATCAGAGAGTATTCCACAGTGGGGTTTCTTAAACCTGTTCTTCAAGTTAACGTTCTTACCAATGAAGGTGATGAAGCGATCTCTCGGATCGAAGAGTGGAGCACTTATCTTACCACTCACGAATATGTGTCTCGGGAAGAAAATCTGCCGTTCTATCCTCCGACTGATCAATTCAAAGGCATGTCCCTACAAAAGAATGAAAATTTACCTATCCCTTCTGAAGCTTGGGATACCTTGGGAGAACCAAGTGGAAAGTTTGACTACATGGTGAAATACACTGCACCTGAAAGCTCAAAAATCAGAATTGAAGACATCCAACCAACTGGATGGGACGATCCTTTTGAATATCATAGTCAACCAGAAGAGTTATACACGTCTTCTCAATCTCATCATCAGATTGAGATCCCAAATGAAAATCTTTGCTTTAGCACGCCCGCTGAGTTTGTTAAGCCAGATTTTAACTATCACTATATCAACGTAATTACCGAAGATCAAGAATACAATTCTGGAAATGAATTGGAAAGCGTTGCAGACAACGAGTCTCTCCACTCAGAAGATTGGAAAGAACATCCCAAGAATCCAGGATACATGCCACTTGAAAGCACATATGCTGCATATTATGCTCCTCAATCTGCCCATCAAGCAGAAGAAGATCGCTTCAGCAACACAAAAGGCAAGGTCAACTGTCCAGAATCTTCAAAGCCTGTTCGACCAACAACCAAAGTCTATTCAAGGACTAAGCCAAGTGGAAAACTACCAGAGTATCTAGACTTTCAAGGAGTTCGCCACTATTGGAAGCCTGTTGAAGTTCGGACTAATGTTCATAGTTCTAAGTAGTTTATTTTGCTTTTGTTTTGAACTCTCGCCTCGCCCAAAGCGAAGAGATGTTTTATAGGGTTTAGCTTTTAAATAATTTCTCTTTGTCTTGCCCAAGACAAATGAGTTTGTATTTTAGGGCCTGTTTCATATTGTGAATCATAAATAAAAGGCGTTGTTTTGATTCCACACTTTGTGTTTGTTTTTCGTTTTTACCCTTTCTTGGAAATGATAATCCTAAAAAACACAATAAAAATCTTCAAAAAAAAAAATATATAATCTGCATACACTTTCACATTAACTTTTTCTATAAAAAAATGAAACATATTGAATATGCAGATGGACAAACCCATTGAACGCAATGACTCTATGCTCTCTCCTGACTTTGAATTCCTTGTGTTCGACGCCGAGGAAGAAGTTGAAGAAGAGATCCCGGATGAGATTTCTTGACTATTTAAGCACGAGGAAAGAATCATTCAGCCTCACAAAGAGCCTTTGGAAGCAATCGACTTGGGTTCCGAAGAAGACAAAAAAGAAGTGAACATCGGAGCTCTACTCGTGATGCGTTAAGGGAAAAGCGATAGATCTTCTCAAAGAATATGTTGATGTGTTCGCTTGGTCCTACCAAGACATGCAGGTTTAGATACCAACATCGTGGAGCATCACTTGCCATTAAAGCCGGGTGTCCTTGATTAAACAAAGGCGAGAAGAGTTCACCCTGATATGGCCGACAAAATCAAAAAGGAAGTTCAAAAGCAGCTCGACGCAGGTTTCCTCGTCACCTCTGAATATCCTCAATGGCTAGCCAACATAGTACCTGTCACAAAGAAAGACGGAAAGGTCAGAATGTGTGTTGACTACCGGGACTTGAACAAAGCTAGTCCAAAAGATGATTTTCCACTACCGCATATTGACATGCTGGTGGATAGTACTGCAAAATTCAACGTCTTTTCCTTCATGGAGGGTTTCTCTGGTTACAATCAGACCAGAATGGCTCCCGAAGACATGGAGAAGACATCCTTCATCACGCCATGGGGCATATTTTGCTACAAAGTAATGCCGTTTGGATTAAAGAATGCAGGCGCAACTTACCAAAGGGCAATGACTATTCTCTTTCATGACATGATGCACAAAGAGATCGAAGTCTACGTGGACGACATGATAGCAAAGTCTGACACTGAAGAAGAGCATATAGAATATCTCTTGAAGTTGTTTCAACGGCTAAGGAAATTTCAGCTCCACCTGAATCTTAACAAATGCACCTTTGGGGTAAGATCCGGAAAACTCCTAGGTTTCATCGCCAGTCAAAGAGGTATTGAAGTTGACCCTGACAAAGTCAAGGCTATTCAAGAAATGCCTACGCCACATACAAAAAAGCAAGTAAGAGGATTTCTTGGACGGTTGAATACATCTCGGGTTTATCTCTCAAATGGCTACTTGTGGGCGATATTCAAGCTTCTCAAAAATCAAGAGGTTGTGTGGACGGAAGATTGCCAAAAAGCGTTGTGGTATCAAGGAATACCCGAACCACCAATATTGATTCCTCGATCGAAGGAAGACCATTAATCATGTACCTTACCGTGCTAGAAGATTCCATGGGCGTGCTTGGGCAGCAAGATGGCGGTAAGAAAAGCATGCCATCTACTACTTGAGTAAAAAGTTCACAGTTTGTGAAACTCGTTACTCCATGCTCGAGAAAACATGTTGTGCTTTGGTATGGGCTTCAAACGTCTCCGCGATACATGATCAATCACACGACTTGGTTAATCTCCAAAATGAATCAATCAAATGCGTCTTTGAAAAGCACTTGGGAAGAATTGCTCGATGGCGGATGCTATTATCTGAATATGACATCGATACCGTGCCCAAAAGCGGTCAAAGAAGTATTCTCGCCGATCACTTGGCTTATCAACGATCAGCGAATACGGTCTCAAGTTTGACTTCACGGCGAGGATGTTATGTACTTAAAGATGAAAGATTGTGACGAACGCTACACGAAGAAGGTCACGATCCGAGAATCTAGATGGGGCTTAATCTTTGATGGAGCAGTTAATGTCTTTGGCAATGGAATTGGGGCAGTCATCATTACTCCCGAGGGTTCTCATATCCCGTTTTCCGCGAGATTGCTATTTGATTGCACCAACAACTTCGCAGAATATGAAGCTTGTATCATGGGTATCGAAGAAGCCATCGACTTGAGGATCAAGATCCTTGACATATATGGAGATTCGGTCCTTATGATCAATCAAATCAAAGACAAGTATGAAACTCATCATCTTGGTTTGATTCCCTACAGAGATTATACAAGACGTTTGTTGACTTTCTTCAACAAAGTGGAACTGCATCATATCCCTCGAGATCAGAATCGAATGGAAGACGCCTTGGCTACTTTATCTTCCATGTTCAAAGTCAACAATTGGAATGATATGCCTAAAATCCGTATCAGACGCCTTGAAAGACCTGCATATGTGTTTGCAACTGAAGCAGTCTTCGATGATAAACGTGGTTCGCGACATCAACGCTTCCTTCAAACTCGGGTACCCACTCGGGGCATCGCACAAAGATAGGAAAACTCTAAGGAGGCTTTCTAGAAATTTCTTCTGAATGAAGATGTGCTATACAAAATAAACTTGACATGGTCACTTTCGGATCGTGGATAGACCGAAGCGGACATGATAATTCACGAAGTGCATGAAGGGTCCTTTGGACCCCATTCAAATGGGCATGCAATGTCCAAAAAAATCTTGAGAGCAGGATACTATTGGATAACCATGGAATCTGATTGCTATAAACACGTCAAAAGATATCACAAGTGCGGATCTCGCGAGATAAGATCCACGTGCCTGACTCTACTCAACGTTCTCTCTTCTCGTGGCCTTTCTCCATGTGGGGCATCGACATGATTGGGATGATCGAACCAAAAGCGTCCAACGGACATTGCTTCATTTTAGTGGCTATTGATTACTTAACCAAATGGGTCGAAGCAGCATCTTACGCCAACGTTACAAGACAAGTGGTTGTGAGGTTCATCAAGAACAACCTCATTTGCCGATATGGAGTTCAAGTAAGATCATTCTGGACAATGGATCGAACTTGAACAACAAAATGATGAAAGAAGCTGTGAGGAATTCAAGATCGAGCATCATAACTCATCTCCTTACTGGCCAAAGATGAGCGGCGTCGTTGAAGCTACCAACAAGAACATCAAAAGATCGTCGGAAGATGGTCATCACCTACTGGCGGCGCAATCGCCATTTGCTCTGCATGGGTATCGTGCTTGATGCGCACTTGGAGGCAACTCCTTTTCTCTAGTATCACGGCATAGGCGGTGCTCCCAGTAGAAGTTATCTAAGGCGAATGGTGTCAAAGCGAGATCGACCAGTGAACTTAATCGAAGAAAAGCGCGACCGCTCGTGTTATGGACAATTATATCAAGAAGGATGAAAAAGCTTTCGACAAAAGGTTCGACCTCGTGAATTCCAGAAGGCGACCTCGTGCTTAAAAAGATTACATCTTTTCAACCATATTCTAGGGCAAATGGACTCCTAATTACGAAGGCCCATACATCGTCAAAAGAAGCTTTTACGGCGGTGCTATGACTCTCACAACCATGGACGGTGATGAACTCCGCATCCTGTGAATCTTGATGCGATCAAGAAATACTTTGTCTAAAAACAAAAGAAACATTTCGGTGAGTCGAAAACCGAAAAGGCAGGCAAAAATGAGCGTCTTGGTGGACTGAAAACCTAAAAAGGCGGTCCAGGCAAAAATTAGAGACAATAAATAGAAATTATCCCGATAGATTGAAAACCTGAAAAGGCAATCTAGGAAAAATTAAGGATAAAAATGACAAAGTAATTGCATCAGTCTGTACTTCGTCAATCCGAAGAATCTTCCGTCAACGGATCTTCAATCAAATCTTCTAAAACAACAAGCACAGTTGGAATTCAAAGTTGTTAGGGATAATAGTGGTTATTTCTTTCAATGTAGCCTTTTCCCAATAAATTATCATTTCCAACTCTTGTAAATAGTTCATGGAATCACACCTTTGGCTGATTACCATTCTATCAATAAAATTTGAGCCTTGTGCCCATTTGTTTGCAATTATTGCTTTATTCTGTTTTGCAAAATAACGCTTTTTCTTGTGAAAATCACTTTTGAAACAACTAAAAAAGTTTTAAATGAATTTCTACTTCAAAATTTTGAAATAAAAGCGAAATTTTCCTTTGAACTATGAACACAGAAAGAACTTCAACAGTTTTCTCCATGAGTGTTTCGACCTCTGAAGGATAAAACAGTTGCTAAAGAAGTCTTCTTCTCCTCAAAAAAGAGATCACCAAAGGACGGTATTCTTATCCAAAAAGAATTCCCAACAAAGTTGCCAATGAAATGCCTTTTTCGGAAAGTTTAAAGCATGCAACTCAGATTCATCATCAGTAATGTCTACACCATTACTGCGGATTTTGCTGAGTATTTGTTTGAACTGTGACGTAGTCCTTTTCCCAAATACCCTTTTTGTTATCTTGTCAAGTGTCGTCAGCATGCATATGACATTCATGACATTCATCATTCATACATAATAGCATCATTAATGCATTCCTGCATTTCTCAAATGTTTGTTTCAACATCACTTGTTTAGGTTGCATTTATTCCAAAAAAAAACAAGTGTGGGTATGTCATCTCTCCAACAGATTATCCCAAGTAGAGAAATACAGCTTTTCTCTATCATGTTCCCCAGCTGAGAGCATTCCTCATTGGGAACGAAGTCTTGATTGACCTTTTCTTTCCAGCTCATTCCTGGATAGAACTTTGTCTCTAATTTTTTCAGGTTTAGATTTCACAGAAAAATCTACTTACAAACAATAAGCAATAGTCTCGTCATTCGAGCCACTTATTTCCTTTTTATCTTGAAACTTGTCATAAAGCGATTGTTCTTCTCAGCAAGTTCAAATCATGAAAGTTCAAGAAATCTCCACAGTTGTCTTTTTGCCTAAAAAGAAAACCTGTGTCTTTTCAATCAAAATGCCCGCATCTTCTCAAGAGAGATCCCGCAAGATTGTAGGCGTGAAAATAGAAACTCATTCGAGATCTGTTTCCCTCATTGTCTGTTATTCACAAAGCTGAATACTCAGTAATTTTCTCAAGAATTACCTTGTTATAGTTATCACTTCGCTGATAATTGGTAATATCTTCAAAACTCATTACCATAAATTATCACAAGGCTGATAATTGGTAATATCATCTTCATTTACCTTAAACATTGTCACAAGGCTGACAGAAGGTAATTTTCTCGTTTCCCAAAGCGAAACAGATATTCACATGCATTGTGAATATATTTTCCCAGTGAAACATATTGTTTGTTTCCCAAACAAACAGGATTCTCCTTTCTTAGACAGATTGAGTCATCCTCACAATCATTCCCCCCAGTATATCAATTTCAGATATCTTCTGGGTGAACTTTTTGCAATCATTTTGCATCACTCACATTTTTTGGTATCTTAGGTCCAAAATTTGCGTATTCTGATATTTAAGTCTCTTCACACCTATCGAGATAAAGATATTCATCTTCATATCTCATGTTAAAGAAACTTAAATAGGGGCATTTGTCATACCCCAATTTTTGACCTAATATACCACCTTACATATGCATATCACTACATCACTAACAATTCAGAACAGAATTGATCGTGTGTCGCTTCTAGAAGTCAAAATTAGGGTTTCATCAATTTATCATCTGTTCAAGAGGTAATCAATTAGGGTTTTAGTTTCCACTCACTTCAATTGATCTATCTTAATCAATCATCAACAGTTGATCTTGATTCCAACTTTTCTCATGATCTATCAAGGATCGACCAATTAGGGTTTTCATCGAGGATAGGAATCAACGACTTTTTTTATCAATGAATGACTTTTTTGTTGGAGATTGATCTTTATATCTCCAATGCAATATCTTGACCTAATTTCTTGATTCAAAACATCACAGAAGTTCACATTTTCCATCAGTCAATTTCTGGATCATTTGATGAAATTTCATCTGCACTGAAAAGTCAAACTTTGACTTTTGGTCAACTTTTTCAAGACAAAACTTTTTCAATCATCAAAATACTTCAAATGATCCATCATGATCATAAAAAATCAAGAAATTTGGAAAAGTCAACAAAAAGTCAAATTTTCCAACACAGAAAATTTTTCAAGTGTTAGAAATTTCATGTTTTTTCCTACATTCATGGCAATTTCTCACATAGTTCCATTTGGAATTAGAAAAAACTCAAAACATGAAAGTTGTAGCCCTTGTTACAAGATTTCCAAAATGTCCAAGAACTTGCAAAACCATTTTGCCTAGCTATACTTTTGATTTTGAAACATAGAGCTCCAAAACCATGGAATTTCAAGTTCATACTTCAAAATTATAGGTCATTTTTTGCATTTTCTCCTTCTAGATGCCTTGTCATCACTTAGAGGCAGCTAGTAACTGATAAATATTAGTATGAATGATTGAAGATAGGATTGGATCAAAGAAGGAAACTTAACCATGGTTAAAAGAAGTAACTTTTGCATTAAATGCAAAAGATTCCATTATGACCTCTTAAGCAAGTTGCAAGTTTCCTTCAATGATAGCTTTGCCAAATCATTCAGTTTCCTTGGCCTATAAATAGAGGTCATTTCCTCAAATTCAAACCACACCAAAGCTATGCAAAACAAGCTTTCATTCTTCTTTCTTGAATTTCAAGTTTTATAGTTCAAAAGTAAGAATTTTGCATTTTGGCAAATCTTGTAAAATATGTGAGAAACTTGGTGTCTAACATGTTTTAAACTCAATATAGAACTTGTTTGAAACTTAAAATCAACTCAAGAACAACTAAAAACCAGAATCATTGTTCAAATTTTCATAACTTGCAAAACTTGCCTTAACTTTTAAACTGTTAATTTGCTCGAGCAAGTTGTGATTTTATCATTCAAACATCATCTATACATCTCATATGGTGATACAAATCATAATCACGACCTATAACACCTCTAACCACGAATTGAATTTTACATCAAGCATATGCAGTTGGACTTGGGTAGAGAGTTCCGAGCCATTCGGAGTGAGCATAGTGATCAAACACCTTCCATAAGGTTCGGTGGTGCTCTAGCCATCATCAAACATCAACTGGAAACACTCTTTCAAGGAATTCAATCCCAGCTTCAAGAGGTAAGTACTCGAACTTTGAACTTCATGATTTCTAACTTCCAGTTCAAAAATGGCTTGGCCGTTTGTTTACACCTTCGATTGTTAACCCTCAATCAATTGCCTGTTTCCATGATCATACACGATTTCATCTTGATTTTTAGGAATTAGGGTTCATCGTGTTTCTGGAAAATTTAATCATCTAAAACTAAAAATAAATGAAATTAACCACCACCATCATGTTCCTAGTTAAATTTCGAGCAAGTTTGATGTTTATAGTTTTCAATTTCATCAAGAAACGAAGAATTTGGGATTGGATGAAGATTAGATGAAGAAGAAGAACATTGCGTGCGTGTTCTTGATTTTCCAGAAATTCAAATTTCATTTTATAACATAATTAAATAAAGTAAGTTATATAAACGGATGTATTGCCGCCCCAGCGGTTGCCAGCTCACTCTTAGTCTCTTGCCTTGCCTTGCCCAATGGTCCCGGGGTCGAATCCCCTTGGGACCATTTTTGTCACTTTTTTGCTTTTCTTCACAATTTTTTATCAAACTTCAATGCTTTCAAAACCCAATCAAAACTCCTCATTTTGAGGTGATTTTTTGCACACTTGTCATTTAACATGTCTATTTTATGATGATGTCAAAAAAATCCAAAAATATTTTCTTTTGATGATATTTTCATTAAGTCGAAAATGAGACATTTTAAGTACTTTTCAAAGTACTTTTCAAAGACATTCTTTCAAACTTTTGAAACTCGAAACTTTTTCAAACTTCTTGTGGATATATTTCATCTTTCAAAAAACACTTTCAAGACCTTTTCAAAACTTTTCATCAGATTTACACACCTTTTTTCCATGATCGATCCGATTTGAAGATAAAACCAAACCCGTTTTTCCTCGAATTTCTTAATCGATCATGGGCCTCCCTCACGGTGTAAGTCCCAATTCTTTTTATGTACATAGCGATTTCCTTGTACATATCTAATTCTTCTATGTACATATTAATTTTCCTTGTACATAATACAGACGTCTTTTGTAAATATTCAAGTATAGACAAACTTCGTCCGTTTGTTTTCATCTCGCTTGTATATACACTGAATACCATTGGTATTAAGAGAAGAATCCTTCCCGGTGAAACTTCTTTTAAAACCAATGGGCCTCCCTTATAGTGTAAGTCCCAACCCTCCTATGTACATACGTATTCCCTTGTACATAAATACTCATTCGTTTATATATTCATTCCCTTGTACACAATCAAACTTGTAAATAATCAAATTACACTTGCTTTAAACGATTGTTTTATACACATTGTTTATATTTCCTTCATAAACTCCTGTGAATAAACTTCATACACTTGTTTATATAATTGTCTAGTTATAACATAACAACTAGTCTAACAATTAAGTTCCCCGCAGAGTATTAGCCTCCTCTTGGGCTTTGTACAAGATAACTCATTCATTTGAGTTCAGCCTCCTCTTAGGCTTCATATAAGAAAACTCATTTCATTTGAGTTTAGCCTCAACTTAGGCTTCATATAAGACAACACTCCCCTATTGAGTCAGCCTCCTCTTGGGCTTCGTTCAAAAGAACTCCTCATTGAGTTTAGCCTTCTCTTGGGCATCAAACAAGAAAGAGACCAGGAAATCTCTTAATAGCCTCCTATTGGGCTTCCAATACAAAGAATCACCCGCGCTAGGATAGAACCCTGAGAGTATGATTTCCCGGTGAAATCGCTCTTCAATCCTAAGAGGATGGTTTCCCGGTGAAACCACTCTTAAAGAAAAAGCCAACCATACCCTATAGCTTCCTCTTGAGCTTCATACAAGGACCCTCGATGACCCTCGGAATGCCTCCTCTTGGGCTTACAATACAAGGACCCATGGGCTTCTTAAAAGCATCCCCCTAATCCAATCATTTTCTCCTTGAGATTTAGACATCTATCATCTCTATGGAAGAAGTATCTCATCTATCACATCACATACAATCAAATACTTTTCAAACACTTTTCGAACAAAAACATCTCTTAATCGTAAGTGGTAACGCTTGTACACTCAAGCAAAACACCCAATGCTTACAATTAAAAGATTCAATCATTTTTCAAACATCTTTCTTAACTCATAAGTGGTAACGTTGTACACTCAAGCAAAACACCTATAACTTACGATGAAAGATTCAATCAATCAAACCTTTCAAAATGTATGTGATGAAATAGATTAGATACATTTTTCATTAAGATGACATTTGTCTTTGTCTCTTAATAACATCCGTTGCTTCCACTAGCATAAGTGGGAACTACGATTGCTATGACTTTCTCAACATCCCTTTGAGAATACGTAGGCACAAGGTCTCATCCTTGGCAAGCAAATTTCTTTCTCCCTCAGATCAAACAAACCATAGATCCCTTTAGATCCGAGCTACAAATGCTCTGATTCCCACTAAGGGATATGTATGCAGAAGATCCCAATGATATTTGCGAGCACAATAATAACAAAACCTAGGATCCCACACAACCTACCGTTTCTTAAAATCCAAAGGAGAAACTTTCCCAATCATAGAAATTGCAGTTTAAAACACACAAACATATCAAACATATTCATATATAAAGCTATAGATAACTATATATATTTAGGGTGCTCCATCTATTCCCTTTATATAACAAACCCCATTGCCCGGAATCTCCCCAATGCGTTACGTCTAGTTCGCGCTAGTCGTAATGCATATCATATCAATTGAGGGTATTGCAGCTTTCCCCTTTTTCATAATCATTTTTTCTTGTGTTGGAAATAATAAAGCTTGATGCTCGCGGCATCTTTATAAATAAATCAAAAGAGTAAATCATTTCGAGCCAGAGAATCCGAATTCAGATTCGATTCCCTCGCGCGTTACTTTTTAACGCGAACAACTCTCTCATTCAGATATCCGTTGGAGTCTTTTCTCTCAAAAGGACTTTACCTTCATTGAGAGTTGTGAAGAATTCCCCAATGTACCACTCCTTGGTATAAAGGGAGGTATCACTTACAACCCTTCTTTAGCTCTAGGTCAGTTTGGTTTTGCTCGAAGAGATGGTCCACATGATATGCTTCTCCAAGATATTGTGTTCGACTACAACCACGATCTCGAATTACAACGAAGGTTCATACGCTTGGGGCATGGTAAAGAAGGCGATACCAAGACTTTGGGGCACCAAAACTCCATTCCTTGGGAGCCTTACCTCAAATGGGTGCGAGCTCGAGCTCAAAACCTCATGATGCCATTCACGCCTGTTCTACCAGTAATTATGGAACCTGTTGCTATAGGTGACGTATCCTATCTTGTTCTCCATCGACATGCCTCTTGATCTTGAAGACTTGAAGAGGTCACGGATTCACTCAAGAAGAGGATACATTGAAGCTCGGTGCTATGCAAGCGAGAAGAAGGTACTAGAGTTGACAAAGCTACTTCACGAGGAGCGAAATATCAACGCCTACCTCGGCACCAAGAGGAAGCGCCCATGGGAGACTTAGAGCTTTAGGATTTTATGCTTTTCTTTTATTTTTAACAATCTTTTGTACTTAAAGAAAAAGAATAAAAAGAGAACTAATAAATGTTTGTTCGTGCTTGTTTAACATATTTAAATCTCTAAGGTCCTTGAAAATATTGCATTGCATTTGCATAAACATCGCATATCATGGCATAACATCTCATAACAGGTACATTGAAGATCGGTTTTCTCATTTTCTCGCTATTTATTTTAGCAGAAATGGCTCTTGAACAGACTGTCAAAGATCTCCAGGCTCAGAATGTTCAGTTCCAGGAGATGTTCACTAGCTTGGTCTAAGGCCAAGAAGATTTGAAGAAGCTCATCAACAGAAAGAAGAGGGTCGTTGGTGTTCTCAACATGGGCAGACGTTACAAAGGTGGTCCTAAAGTGGTCAGCCGGAGAGAGCTCTCAGAAAGTGTCAAGACCGAGGGGAGTGTCAAGGGCAATGACGAAGATGATCAGTGTGAGCCTGAAAAGAAAGGAGAAGACTATGAAGATCAGTACTCCGATGAAGATGACAAGTACAAACAACTTGAAGACCGTCTGAATGCTGTGGAAAACTTGAAGATGTCAGGGCTGAATTTTGATGATCTGAGTCTTGTCCCTGGTGTGGTGATCCCTCCCAAATTCAAAGTTCCAACTTTTGCCAAGTATGATGGCATTTCTTGTCCGAAGCTGCACTTGAAGTCCTATGTTCAGAAGATCAACCCCCACACTGATGACAGAAAGTTGTGGATGCATTATTTTCAAGAGAGTTTGTCTGAAACTCAATTGGAGTGGTATTATCAGCTAGAGAATGGTTGTATCTATACTTGGAGTGACTTGGCAGATGCTTTCTACAGACAGTATGAGTACAATGCTGAATTGGCACCCACCCGCATGCAACTACAGAGCATGTCTATGGGTCGTGATGAAAAGTTCAAAGAGTATGCTCAGAAGTGGAGAGATCTAGCAGGCAGAGTTCAACCACCCTTATCCCATAGGGAGTTGGTTGATATGTTTATGGGAACACTGACATGCCCATTCTTCAATCATCTGATTGTAAGCTCTTGATAGGATTCATAGGCCGATCTTGACGGGAGAGCATTGAAGGCGGTATCAAGGCGGGAAGATTGGTGAGTCGTCATCAAATGTTGCGAAGAGATCCTTTGGTGGTAAGAAAAAGCCAATGTTGTGTATGGTCGAAAAGCCGAGCCAAGACCGACCGTGCTCAATCGTGGGGCGATTGTGATCTCGATCTTACATCGGCACAACCTCGGCGAGACAGCGTAACGGAATGCGCGAAGGCAGTTCGAAGATCAACATGCCATTGTCAAGCCTTGCAACACATGTTGAAAGCGGGCTGATTACCTTGAGGATCCTCCTCAAAACATCAACACTTCCTCTCCGAGATACAATCCTAATGCTAAGTGTGCTTACCACTCCAACAGTCCAGGACACGACACTGACAACTATTGCGCTCTGAAGAACAAGATTCAAGATATGATTGAAGCTAAGCAGATTGAGTTTGACCCTCCTATTGAGACTCGAGCGATCAGCGCTCTATGCTAACCATGACAAAAGTTCCAATGCTATTGGCGAGAATGCTTATGTTTTCAACATAGATGAGTTGACCATTCCTCTGATGACTGTTAAGAAGAATTTGCTGCAAGCCGGTGTCAATCCAGGTTGCCCAGAAAATTATCGTTGGTGCCCATCTGCGCCTGACGGTTGTGCCTGGTTGAGAAGACGCGTTCAGTGCATGATGGATAACCGTGAAATACTATTCCTGAAACCACCTGTGGAGAATCTGTGTGAAGACATGTTTAAGAAACTGAAGATCGAAGATGTGAATGAAACTGTATCGAATGTGTGGGATACCTTGGGGCAGCCAAGTGGAAAGTTCGATTACATGGTGAAGTATGTTGTTCCTGAGAGATACAAGATTCCTATTGAAGATGTTAAGGCGACCGGATGGGGTGACGATTTCCTAGAAGACTATGCTGATGTCAACACAATAGGGATTTCCTCTGCTGATCCTGCGCCTAGAGTGGCACCTCTCATCATTACTTCTCCCAGACCAGTTCCATACTCCTCTAACAAAGCTATCCCTTGGAATTATGGATCTGAGGTTTACTATCATGGCGTCAAGCAAGACCCTCTGACCATTGAGGATCTTACAGTTGAATCTTCCATTCCTGACATCGACAACATCACCGGATCAAGTAAGGTGACCAGAACCGGAAGAGTGTTCTCTCCAGAAATCTCTCCTCCAAAAGACATTGCGACTCCAGCTCGCTTTCCAGCTATTCAATCAGTTCCCGAGACTAGAGGGAAAGAGCCAGTAACTCATCCTGCTCGGCCAGAGGTACCAAAGGAAGTTGCTGAAGACACCTCCAAACGAGAAATGGAGGAAATTCTGAAGATTATCAAGAAGAGTGACTACAATGTTGTGGAACAGTTGGGACAGACTCCGTCCAAGATCTCCATGCTTGCTCTGCTCTTGTGCTCCGAGGCTCATGCTAAAGCCTTGGTGAAGTTTCTGAAGAATGCTCATGTACCGCAAGACACTACTAATGATCAGTTTGAAGTTTGTATTGCTAGCCTGGCTGCCAACAACGGCCTAGGCTTCTCTGATACTGATTTGACTCCTGCCGGAAGGAAACACAACAAAGCCTTGCACATCTCTGTTGAATGCAAGGGCATTACATTATCTCATATTTTGGTAGATACCGGTTCTGCTCTGAATATCCTACCAAAGAATGCTTTTGATCGACTTGATGTTGAAGGATTGGTTCTGAAACCCAATGACATAATTGTGAGAGCTTTTGATGGTTCTAAGCGAACATTGCTTGGAGAACTCATTCTACCTGTTAAAGTCGGTTCCCAGACTTTTGATTCCACTTTCTTTGTCATGGACATCCGTCCAGCTTATTCTTGCCTACTAGGACGCCCTTGGATACATGGGACAGACGTTGTTACCTCCACCTTGCATCAGAAGCTTAAGTACCCAGTGAAGGGGAAGGTTGTTACAGTATGTGGTGAAGAGGAATATATGGTCAGTCATCTACAGTCATTTCGATATCTCGAGATGGAACGTGAATTCTTCGAGACTCCCTGTTAAGCTTTTGAAACAATCCCCAGAGTCATGCCTGTTCACTCTCCCGTCGCCCCTGAAGTTACACAAGTTCTGCCTAGGATGGCCTCGCTAAAAGATGCTCAAGCTGCAGTTGAAGAAGGAGGTAGCACTATTTGGGGTCAGCTCCCTGATCTTCCTTTCAAATCTAACAAGACTGGTCTAGGCTTCACCATCAAGGTCGGGAAGATGATCGCATGAGTGTGACCAACTTCCTTTCTGCATCAGCCAGAATGAGATCCATGCTATAGAAGATGATGACAACGACTTCGACATCAGCAAGTGGATCCTCCCAACTCCCGACAACGGACTCAGCAATTGGAAGACTAAAGACGTCAACCAATCTCCTTTAGGCGGGATTAATTGCCTTTGTTTTGTTTGCTTTTCATTTTCTATGCTTTGAACAATAAACTCTAAAGCCTAGTGCCTTACTCGGGGCATCATGGCTCATTTGTGAGGGTTATTATCATCATTTGCATATTTTCATTCAATAAAATCGTTGGACTTTTGCATTTAAATGTTGTTTTCTTTTACTTTATCACCCCTTCAAAAAGCTATGTGTTTCTTACACACACCCACATGATACACCGCAGAATCACTCCGAATCTCGTTGATAACAGCTATGCTATTGCTAAATATGACTTTGATAATCCGATCTACCAAGCCGAAGACGAAGGTGAGGAAGATTGTGAAGTGCCAAGAGAACTTGTCAGATTGCTACAGCAAGAAGATCGAGTTATACAGCCACACGAAGAGCCAGTTGAGGTTGTGAATTTGGGTACTAATGAAGATAGAAAAGAGATCAAGATAGGAGCGGGTCTTGAGAACAGTGTTAAAGAAAGATTGATTTAGATGCTACGAGACTATATTGAGGTTTTTGCTTGGTCATACAAAGACATGCCCGGTTTAGACATTGACATTGTGGTACAGGTTCCGATAAAGAAGGTTTCTCCACAAAGCAGAAGGTTAAATCGCATGTGTCCTGAGATGTCAGAGAAAATCAAAGCTGAAGTTATGAAGCAGTTCAATGCAGGTTTCTTAGCTGTTACTTCTTATCCACAGTGGGTTGCAAACGTGGTACCCGTACCTAAGAAGGATGGTAAAGTACGAATGTGTGTGGATTATAGAGATCTGAACAAAGCGAGTCCAAAAGACGATTTTCCACTTCCTCATATTGATGTTCTGGTTGACAACACCGCCCAGCATAAGGTTTCCTCCTTCATGGATGGTTTCTCCGGCTACAATCAGATCAAAATGGCTCCTGAAGACAAGGAGAAGACAACTTTTGTTACGGTGGGGCACTACGCTACAAGGTCATGCCGTTCGGTTGAAAGCGGCGCCACTTATCAGCGTGCTATGGTGGCATTATTTCATGACATGATTCACCACGAGATAGAGGTTTACGTCGACGACATGATAGCTCGATCACAGATTGAAGAAGAACATCTCGATCATCTGCGGAGCTGTTTGATGGTGAAGAAGTGAGACTTAATCCTAACAAGTGCACCTTTGGAGTCAGATCCGGTAAACTCTTAGGGTTTGTTGTTAGTGGTAAAGGTATTGAAGAAATGCCAACTCCCTGCACCGAGAAGGAAGTCAGAGGTTTCTTGGGCCGATTGAACTACATTGCGATTCATTGCACACTAACGCTGCTTGTGAGCCAATCTTCAGTTCTTGAAGAAAGATCAAGTGGTAGAATGGAACAACGATTGCCGGTCGCTTTTGACAAGGAGTACCTGAATCCTCCTATCGATGCCTTTGCCGAAGGAAGACCTCTTATCATGTACTTGCGGTATTAGAGCTCAATGGGGTGTGTGTTGGGGCAACATGGCGAGTGCAGTCGAAAAGAGTATGCAATATACTACCTTAGCAAAAGTTTACCGTGAAACAAGATACTCACGGCTCGAGAAAACTTGCGATTACTTTAACTTGGGCTGCTTTCGCCGATTAAGGCAGTATATGTTGACTCACACTACCTTGTTGATCTCTAATGGATCCGATAAAATACATATTTGAGAAACCGACTCTCTCGGGAAGAATAGCAAGATGGCGAGATGATCTTGACGAATCGACATCGGTACACTTCTCGAGAAAGCAATCAAAGGAAGTGTAGTAGCGATCATTTGGCTCATCAAGCCGTAGATGACTATCGGTCTATCTGATTCAATTTCAGACGAAGATGTTTTGTAAATTCTTGATTGTGAAGAACCGAGGCCCAGACGAAGGACACGAACAAGGATCGATGCACCATGGTATTTGATTGAGCCTCAAACGCGCTTGGCAATGGCATTGGTGCCATCATTACATCCCTACATGGACATCGCCTTTCACCGCGAACTTTGCTTGGTGCACTAACAACATGGCGAATCTGAGCGTGCATCATGGGTATTAAAGCTGCTATTGACTTAAGAATCAAATTCTTGCAAGTGTACGGAGACTCAGCTTTAGTGATCAGTCAGATTAAGGGCGAGTGGGATACGAAGCATCCGAATCTCATTCCGTATCGAGAGCATGTTCTAAGTTTGATCCCCTACTTTGAAGAGATTACGTTCAATCATATTCCACGAGAAGAGAATCAGCTGGTAGACGCGTTAGCTACTATGTCATCTATGTTCAAGGTCAGATGGGACGACGAGGCTACCTAAATCATCATCGAGAAGTTTGACGAACCAGCATATTGTTGTGAACTTGATGCAGAAGAGAAACCTTGGTACTACGATGTGAAGAGGTATCTTGAGACTCAGGTATATCCCGTAGGGGCATCTGTCAACGATAAGAAGTTTTTGAGAAGATTTGCATCCAAATTCTTCCTCAACAACGACATCTTATACAAGCGCAACCACGACTTGTGCTTACTTTGCTGTGTAGACCGGAAAACAGCGGAACGTATCATGGAAGAGTTACACGAAGGCGCATTTGGTACTCATTCCAGTGGACATACGATGGCTAAGAAGATTTTGAGGACAGGTTACTATTGGTCTGTAACACGGTGAACTGACTTTGTAGGTTTTTGTATCGCAAATGTGCGGATAGCAAGAGTCGCCACTGACTTTTCTTTTATCCAATTAAGGGAAGGTAAAAAGTACAGAAAAAGACCTTCGTTAGATTTTGAGTAAGGGAGAAGGTTATGAAAAGGGAAGGTATTAGCACCCCTTTCCATCCGTAGTTATCTCAGACTCTTAGTTGCTCTTAGATCACTTTAAAAATTGTGCTTTACGTGTGTTTGACAAAATGTTTTGAAAAGGCATTTCACTTTGACTTTGTAATGATTCATGTAGGAATGTATACAAAGTGTTTGGAAATGTTCGTTTTGAAAAGAGTTTGAACTTTGACAAAAGTGTGAGGTGTGAAAAGTGTTTGATAGAGCCGCAACTAAAAGTCTTATTACCTACTCGAATTGGTCGTTTTCGTGTTGTTTCGTTCCTTTAGAATAGTGCTATCCATACCATTAGTTGGTAGGTAACTCCATTCGTTGGATGTGGCGGGACATTCGAAGGGACATCGGATGGTCAAAAGCAACTTATAGGAAGTATCCTAGCACATTCGAAGGGACTATCATCATTTTCGTAGGCAACAATCGAGGTCAAGATCATGTATTCGGAGGCGACATCGTGGGTCTTATGATCTTTGTATCGAAGGGACTATGATGATTTGTTTTGAAACAGCGGTGCTAGAATACCTCTACGTTCGAGGACTTGACCATTTGTGTTCGTAAAGGCAACGAGAGAATTACCCTAAAGTGCGTGTGTGAAAAAGTGTGTTGATTTCGGACATATTATCTTGAAATTAGAGTGAGCTATGTCCAATTTTAGTCTTGCCATACCGCCTAATTACTAACGATTTATAGGGTCTTTGAAATTAAAAGGCGGAAGTATAAAGTGCGGAAAGATAAATCCTCGCTATTACATGGCTTTAGGCGGATACATAATTTAAACTTGCGGAAAATAAAAGCCCTAATTAAGCTATTACATCCCATAAGCAATTACATTATTGGAAAAAAGAAAACGATAAAAAGAAATCGTCCGAAACAAGATAACCTGTGAAAAGATGACAAATCGGGAAATTCAAAGAAATCGAACATGAGAAAAATGTTAGCAAAAATAATAATTTTTAAATGAGAAAAATATTTCATGCTGGAAATAACATTAATATGCTAAAATAATTTTTTGGGATTTTTTGGAGATAATTTAATAATTAAAAAACAATTAAATGTGATTTAAATGATAAATTAGCAATTAAATTAAATATGCATGCAAAATAATATTTTTTAATTTTATAAATTAAATAAACATTTTCTGGAAATAATGCAAAAAGAAAAATATTTTTTGATGTTTTTAAATGCATGATAAAAATTATTGAAATAAATTAAAATGCATGAGAAATATTAAATAAAAAAATATGAAAATAAGAAGAAATATGTTAGTTTGTAAAAAGAAGAAAAACAAATGGTCCTGGTGAGAATCGAACTCAAGACCCTGTCTTCACAAAGCCACGCCTTTGCCAACCGAGCCCGTGCACTCTTTGTTTGAAAAAGCGGTGCTTGTGTACGTTTGTCGCCTCCTGATTGCTTAGAACTCTTGCCAAATCATCATCTTCCTCATTTTGAAATTTTAAAACCCAGGTCTTTACCTACGGTTTTCTGGCGTTGCTATAGCCTTTACCTACGGATTATTTCAGTAGCTACATCCCTGCAAAATCGAAACTCAAGAAATAGGGAATATAAATTAACTTTGAGGGCATGGATCGGTTCGAAATCATCCTCCGAGCATGATGGTGGCACCGGTTTCTCCTAATTTTGCCTATTTTGAGAAACCCTATTTTGAGCTCTCAAACCCTAACAATGGCATCATGGTATTCCTGCACTTAAAACTCAATTGAACGATTCAAATAGCTTTGAAATATCATCACAAACACAGACAAACATTCAAATTATGTTAGATATGCATGGAAAACAGAAATCGATTTCAAGAAAAAGTGTCAAAACCGTGAGTTTGATTTCGTGATTCTTGATGGATTCTTGATCTGTAAGGGTCTGGAATGAATCAATGGACCTCCAGGAAGCGATTGGCTGGCTTAGAATCGGTTGAATTGAAGCAAAAACAAGGCCTGCAAGTGTCTTGTAACCCACGGTTTTTTTGAGTTTGAATAGGGTTTCTCCAGCCAATTTTTCTACCCTAATTCGTGTGGCATGTGTTGTATATATATAGTAGATGGAATTAGAGCTGATTTGAGAAAGAATCAATCATCAATCAATGCAAAATATATTTGATTTTGTGCCAAATCAAATTTTCTCTTTTTTGATCAATTTCAATAAAATTCTTGCCATATCCAATCAAATTTCGAAATTTGCTGGCTTTATTGAGTTGCTTGGATCTCAAGGAAGAGAGAAAAATCAAATTTGCATTTAATTTTGATTTTATACTTTATTTTTGAATTTAATTTGCATTTAAATGAATAAAATACAAATTAAATAGAAAAATAAAATAAAAATTCGTGGCATTGGGCTTGGATATTCCTAATTGTATAAGGAACAAGTTTGGATGAAGAAAAGTAAGCCCATTTGTAAAAAATTTGATTTTTAGAAGTATCTCTCTTTGTGCATTTCTTCAAAATTGCCCAACTTGTGAATGGTGTATCTTGCTTAATTTTCCACATTTTTGAGTGTTCTTGGACTTTTTGGAAAGCTCTAAGAGTCCTCTAACCAACCTCTTTGGTTTCATCTCAATTGGAGTTTCCATGCTCAATATATCTTCAAAACAAAAGTTGACTTTTGTTGACTTTGAAAAGGACACTGTAATGTTTTGATCCATACCTTCCAAATGAAGCATTTTTGAACATTCTTGTGAGACATGAAGTTGTAGAAATTGAATTTTCTTCAAAACAAGAGGTGGTGGGAAAATTTAGAAAGTATGAAGAAGTTATGCTCGATCAAAGTTTGATTGACTTTTCACTAAGAAACCCTAATTTAGAAAGTTTGACTTTTGAGCAAATCTTGAGTTTTCTTGATGAATCATGATCAAGCCTTGATCAAATGATGAATGTAACTTCAAAATGAGGATGTTGACCAAAAATTATGAAGTTTGTTGTATGTTGACACATTGACTTTTGTCCATACTGTGATTTTCAACCATCGAGCAATTATGCGAGAAATTTGACTTATGAGGCTTGAAACTTGACATGGAGAATCTTTGAAGCATATGAGGAGGCATGAAGGCCATTGGAGATGTCAGAAGTCCATCTTGATCTGAAGAATACCAAACCCTAGTTTGGGTTGATTGTCTAGGAGAGGGTTTGTCTGATCAACCCTTGAAGAATCCTTGAGCATGGATGTATGGAGTATCTTGAGAAGATGGAGGGCAAATTTTGGGGTATGACATGGTCCACCATGGAAGCTGATTGTCACCGCTATGCTCGATCTTGTCACAAATGCCAGATTTATGCAGACAAAGTGCACATACCTCCAGTACCATTGAATGTTCTAACTGCTCCTTGGCCTTTTGCAATGTGGGGCATTGATATGATCGGAAAAATCAAGCCCACCGCTTCCAACGGACATCGTTTCATCCTTGTGGAAATTGACTATTTCACCAAGTGGGTAGAAGCAGCCTCGTTCGCATCTATTACCAAGAATGTTGTGGCTCGATTCATCAAGCATAATCTTATCTATTAGTATGGCACTCCCGAAAGGATTATCACAGATAATGGCTCTAATCTCAACAACAAGATGATCACCGAAGGCTGCACGCAATTCAAGATCAAACATCACAACTCTTCTCCTTATCGACCTAAGATGAATGGCGCAGTGGAAGCCGCCAACAAGAATATCAAAAAGATCATACAGAAGATGACAGTGACTTACAAAGATTGGCATGAGATGTTACCGTTTTCTCTCCACGGTTATCGCTTTTCTGATCGGAACATCAGCGAGGCAACCCTTCTCTCTTGTATACGGTATGGGCGATCGTACCCCGAGGTTCGGATACCCTCGACGAGTCCTCAAGACCGAGCTAGGCAAAGGCGATTGGATCGGACTCGCCTTGATCGAGATCAACCTAATCGATGAGAAGCGACTGCATCCATCGCCATGGAAAAATCTATCGAGCGAATGATCGAGCATTCAACAAGAAGGTTAAGCACCGAGTCTACCAAGTCGGTGATCTACTAGTCAGCGCATCATTCTCCCACAAGGTGATCGAGGGCAAATGGACTCCCACCTATGAGGACCATTTGTAGTCAAGGCATATTTTCCGGAGGAGCTATGATACTTAGCACCATGGATGGTGAAGACTTCCACACCACGTGAGCAGACATAATCAAAAATACTACGCATAAGCGAGACCGCTAGGTCGGTGACCTAGGCAAAAATAAGGGCATCTGGCGAACCAAAGGGTTTGGGCAAAAGTTAAGGATATATACAAAACATGTACACCGGCAAGTCGAAAACACCAAAGGCGGCTTGGTCAAAGGGTATCTGGTGGCGAAAACCGAAAGGCGGTCTAGGCAAAAGTTAGGGATTTAAGCGTCGACTATGTCTCGTCCGGATCACCTATCTGAGACTACTACTATCAACATTCAAGATTCAAATGGCGAAGATCAATTCACTCACTTTCTACTGACAGCAAGGAGATGAGATAGTTGAAATATATAAGCACTACCATAGTTGAAACTTAACGAGATTGTTTCCGCATAGCTTTTTACTTTTCTTGTGTCCAAACTACTTGGCCATACGCCACATTTCAAATTAATACAAGTTCTTTCTCTTTACAATTCTCACTGTTGTTGTTTGCATAAAGTCCAACATTTGCTTTGAATGATTGTATGCATATGACAGTAAAAATCTATTTACAAACATGCGAAAAGTGAATATACGAAAGTAATTGCTACAGGCTCTAGGAATTGAGATGACGACGAAAGTCACCAAAATGTTCCCCTGCGGAGTACGATCCCCACAGAGGCGTCGCTCACTATAAATCTTCCCCATTGGAGTACATATCTTCCTCCACTAGTCCAGACATTCAAAGCTTCATCACGTCAGTCCCCGAGCAGTGATTCCACTCAACTGAACCATGTTGCATCGAGTCTCAGCGATAACGATTCATCAGCGGTATTTGTCCCCAATGAATATCTCAATAATCATCATCCCCGGCGGTATCCAGACTTGAAACTTGGTCAGATAGTGCATCAGAGGAAACATACATTTTCTATTCCCCCAGCTAGAGGCTTCAGCAGACTCCGGATCCTCTCAACCCTGTCTCCCAGTGACAATTAATTACTCCTCAACAGGATCTACCATAAGATCCCGATGAAGCGCATTCTAAAGATTTTCCCCAGCAGGGTCTACACACAAGATCCTCGACAGGACGCCTCTCGGTTCCCATCATCCTCAACAGTGTCTAGGCTCAAGACTTGGTCAGATAGTGCATCAGAGGAATCAAGGTTATCTTTCTTCTCGGGGTTTCCATCCGTTTCATCCCAAAGCGAGCGAGAATCCCCAAGCGGTATCGCATCTTCTTCAAGATGGATATGTTTTAAAATACCACAACATATATCATTCATACATTTTGCATAAAGGCCATAATTTGTGCATATATCATTCATACACATTGTCATGCATCATAATCTGCATAAGACTAACGATACTCTATCAAAGTTTCTTTTGCTTTTCCCAAACCGGTGAAAAACACTTAAAGCAGCGAGGTCGGGATTAATACGAAGCGGACGGAAACCCTATCTGAACGACCGCCCGAGTTGTCCTTCGACGACAGATCCAGGATTAATACGAAGCGGACGGAAACCCTATCGAGCGATCACAAGTTATCCTCCGAATGCGGGCATTGGATCAATACGAAGCAAACGGGAAGGTCCACTTTGCCGACTATTATCTCCTCAGAGTAATCAAGACGAAGATTTATTCTGACTTTCTCTTATTATCAACAGCAACTACAGAGTCTGGCGTACGACTCAATTGCCTCAGATGGCGTCTTAAGCCCATCTCCGACCGTTTGTCTGCATCTCTCCACTTTCAGAATGCTGCATATTTGGTTAAAAACCAATACAAACCAATAACTTCATTCAAAGACAAACGTGAAGTATAACGTACGACTCTCTCCGGATGGCATCTTAAGCCCGTCTCCATGCTCCTTCCTCTCGGGAGCATCTAAAAGCCTAGCGTCGGCTCGTTCCCAACATCGATCTTTCGGATGGCATCTTAAGCCCATCCCGGCGATCCTCCTTTTCAGGCGACGTTCTTGAGTCTAGTGTACGACTCATTCCCCAGCGAAATCTCAAGCTTCTCCAAATGGAATCTGTAAGCCCATTCCCGCATCATTAGTCAACAACGAGTGCAAATTTTCAGGTGTACTCGAGTGTTCAATCATCTTCTACCTCCAGGTCACGAAAGGCACGTATGCCAATCTAACCCTTCCAGTACAAGAAGATTGAGCAGGGAAGTCATACCCAAAATTTGCCCTCCTATTCCTCAAGACATTTCATACATTCATACTCAAGGATTCCTCAAGGGGTGATCAGACAAACTTTCTCCTAGACAATCAACCCAAACTAGGGTTTGGCAATTCTCAGATCAAGATGGACTTCCAACATCTCCAATGGTCATCATGCCTCCTCATATACTTGAAAGATTCTCCATGTCAAGTTTCAAGCCTCACAATTCAAGTTTCCTCAGACAATTGCTCAGATGATTGAAAATCAATTGTATTGGACAAAAAGTCAACTGTGGTCAACATACAGTCAAACTTCATGATTTTTGGTCAACATCCTCATTTTGAAGTCACATTCATCATTTGATCAAGGGTTGATCATGATTCATCAAGAAAACTCAAGATTTGCTCAAAAGTCAAACTTTCCAAATTAGGGTTTTCCTAGAGAAAAGTCAACTGAACTTTGACTGAGCATAACTTCTTCATACTTTCTCAAAAAAATTTCCACCACCTCTCATTTTGAAGGAAATTCAATTCTCTACAACTTTATGTCTCACAAGCATGTTCAAAAAATGCTTCATTTGGAAGGTATGGATCAAAACATTACAGGACCTTTTCAAAGTCAACAAAAAATCAACTTTTGTAATGAAGTTTTATTGAGCATGGAAACTCCAATTGAGATGAAACCAAAGAGGTTGTTTAGAGGACACCTAGAGCTTTCTAAAAAGTCCAAGAACACTCAAAAATGTGGAAAATTGGGCAAAATACACCTTGCACAAGTTGGGCATTTTTGACAATTACCTAAGAAAATGTTTGTCAAAATCCAAAATTTTGCAAGCGGGCCTAGTTTTTCTTGGATTAATCTTGTTCCTTATCTTATTTGGAACCTCTAAGCCCAATGCAACGAATTTTGTCTTTATTTTTCTATTTAATTTGGATTTTATTCATTTAAAAACAAATTAAATTAAAAAATAAGGTATAAAATCAAAATTAAATGCAAAGTGATTTTTTCTCTCATTCTTGAGGTCTAAGCAACTCATGAAAGCTGGCAAATTTCGAAATTTACATTGATTTGGCAAGGAATTGATGAAAATTGGATCAAAAAAGGAAGATTTGATTTCATACAAAATCAAATATTTTTTACATTGATTGATCAATATTTGCTCTTGAATTCAGCCCAAAATCCATCCATTATAAATATACAATGCATACAACATGAGAAAAAACAGAAAAATTGCTTGGAGGAACCCTAACCTAAAGCCAAAAAACCGTGGTATTCAAGCTACCTGCAGCCCTAGTTCCAACTTGTTTCAATTTGTTTTGAGCATTCCATTGCATTCCTTGGAGTCCCTAGAGTCGATCCAGACCTTTACAACTCTCAAAAACATCAAGAATCGAGCAATCCCGATTTCGGTTTGTCAAACTTTTCCCAAAATCGATTTTTAATTCTCATGCGTTTTTAACACGTTTTGATGTTTGTTTTGTGTTTAGAACGAAGTTGGGAAACTTTCTGCATAGTTTGATTGCATTTTCGTGGCCTGAATCAAAATCCACCATGGCTAGGGTTTTCTGAACCGATTTAGGGCTTCCTAAAACACGTAAAATTGGACCAAACCAAGGCTACCAGGACGATCAGTGGACAAAAACAAGTTGAACCATGGCTTCATAATGCATTTATATTACTTGTATGTGATTTTTGATTTTTGCAGGGGCCTTAGCGTCGAGCAAGACCGACGCTAAGTGTTTGAAAATTCAAACGAAGAAGATGAAGATCTTCGTGCGTGTTCTTGGTTCCCAGAATTCAAATCCATTCAAAAACGCTTCGTTTCATTATTTTGACACCAAACACGGTTTGGTCCAGTGGTGAAGGAGGCGCGTATTTTCCCAGTGGGCACGGGTTCGATTCCTGGCAGGACCAATTTCTTTTTATCACTTAGAAAACTAACATTTTTTTTCTATTTTCTTATTTTCTTTAATATTTTCATGCTAATTTAATTAATCTTCAAATAATTTTATCATGCATTTAAAAAATCACAAAAATATTTTTCTTTTTGCATTATTATTAGAAAATACTTATTTAATTTTTAATATTAAAATTAATATTTTTGCATGCATATTTTATTTAATTACCAATTAATCATTAAAATGAATTTTAATTGTTTTTAAATTATCAAAACGATCCAGAAAATTACCAAAAAAATTTATCTTATCATATTATTGTCATTACTAACATAAAACTTTTTTCCTCATTCAAAAATATTGCTTTTTGCTAATATTTTCCTCTTATGCAATTTCTCTTGTCTTCCGATTACGTATTTGTTCACAGGTTGTAACGTTTCGGACAATTTTTTCTTGCTTTTCTTTTTTCAATTATGCAACTGCCTATGGGATGTCATAGTTTAATTAGGGCTTTTATTTTCCGCACTCTTATTATGTAACTGCCCCAAAGCCATGTAATAGCGTAGGACTTTATCTTTCCGCACTTTACATTTCCGCAATTTACTTTCTGCACCCTATAAACTGCTAGTAATTAGGCGTGTATGGCAAGATAAAAATTGGACATAGATCACTCATAATTTCAAGATAACATATAACTGAATTGACACACTCTTTTCACACATGCACCCCTTAGGGTAATTCTCTCTCGTTGCCTTTACGAATACAAATGGTCAAGTCCCTCGAACGTAGAGGTATTCTAGCACCGTCGCCTTCAAAACAAATCATCATAGTCCCTTCGATACAAAGATCATAGACCCACGATGTCGCCTACGAATACATGATCTTGACCCTCGATTGTTCCCTACGAAAAATGATGATGGTCCCTTCGAATGTGCTAGGATACTTCCTACAAGTTGCCTTCTATGACCATCCGATGTCCCTTCAAATGTCCCTTCTACATCCAACGAATAGGGTTACCTACCAACTAATGGTATGGATAGCGCTATTCTAAAGGAAAGTAAAACAACACGAAGAAAACGACCGTTCTGAGTAGGTAATAAGACTTTTAGTTGCTTGCTCTATCAAAATACTTTTCACACCTCACACTTTTGTCAAAGTTAAAACACTTTTCAAAATGAAACATTTCCAAACACTTCGTATACATTCTAGCGTGAATCATTACGAAGTCAAAACGAAATGCCCTTTTCAAAAATATTTTCAAACACACACACAGAAATCAAATTTTTAAAGTGATGTAAGAGCAACTGAGAGCCCGTAGATAACTACGGATGGAAAGGGGTGCTAATACCTTCCCTTTTCATAACCTTCTCCCTTACTCAGAATCTAACGAAGGTCTTTTCACCTTCCCTTAATTGGATAAAAGAAAATTCGGTGGCGACTCTTGCTATTCGCACATTTGCGATACAAAAATCTCAAAGTCAGTTCACCGTATTACACCCACATTGCGAAAGGCTAAGGAGCGGTCAGAACATTCAATGGTACTGGAGGTACGTGCACTTTGTCTGCATATATCTGGAATTTGTGACAAGACCGAGTATAGCGATGACAATCAGCTTCCATGGTGGACCAATAGTAACCTGTTCTCAGAATCTTTTTACCCATTGTATGTCCACTAGAGTGGGCACCGAATGCGCTTTCGTGTAATTCTTCCATGACCCGTTCTGCTATTTTCTGATCTACACTGTGGAGTAAGCACAAGCCGTGATTGCGCTTGTATAAGATGTCATTGCTGAGAAAGAATTTGGAAGCGAATCTTCTTAAGAATTTCTTGTCATTGACAGATTCCCCTGCGGGATATTCACGAGTCTCGAGATACTTCTTCGCCATTAGAACCAAGGTTTCTCTTACGTATCAAGTTCACAATAGTATCTTTGGTTAGTCGAACTTTTCGATGATGATTTAAGGACCTCGTTGTCCCATCGACCTTGAACATAGATGACATAGTAGTTAATCGCGTGATTCTCTTCTCGTGGAATGTGATCGAAAGTGATTTCTTGATAAGGGATCAGACTCAACACATGATCTCGATATGGAATGAGATTCGGATGTTTCGTATCCCACTCGCCCTTAATCTGGATGATCACTAAAGATGCGTCTCCATACACTTGCAAGAATTTGATTCTTAGGTCAATAGCAGCTTTGATATCCATGATGCACGCTTCGTATTCGGCCATGTTGTTAGTGCAATTGAAATAAAGTCTGGCGGTGAAAGGCGTGTGTCCGCCTGTAGGAGATGTAATGATGGCGCCAATGCCATTGCCAAGTGTGTTTGAGGCTCCATCAAAGACCATGGTCCATCGGGATCCTGGCTCAAGTCCTTCGTCTGGTCCTGGTTCTTCACAATCAGTAACTAGTAAACATCTTCATTTGGAAATTTGTACTGCATAGACTGATAGTCATCTACGGCTTGATGAGCCAAATGATCGGCTACTACACTTCCTTTGATCGCTTTCTGAGTAGTATACTGGATGTCGTATTCGGTCAAGATCATTTGCCATCTTGCTATTCTTCCGGAGAGAGTAGGTTTCTCGAATATGTATTTTATCGGATCCATCTTGGAGATCAATAAGGTAGTGTAAGTCAACATATATTGTCTTAGTCGTGACATGAAGCAGCTTGCTAGTATTCTCGGTAGTATCTCGTTTCACAGTCGGTAAACTTTTTGCTAAGGTAGTATATTGCGTACTCTTTTCGGCCAGACTCGTCATGTTGCCCCAACACACACCCCATTGAGTTCTCTAATACTGTCAAGTACCTGATAAGAGGTCTTCCTTTGGCAGGTGGCATCAGGATAGGAGGATTCTGCAAATATTCCTTGATTTTGTCAAAGGCGATCTGGCAATCATCGTTCTATTCCACTACTTGATCTTTATTTAGTAACTTGAAGATCGGCTCACAAGTAGCAGTTAGATGTGCAATGAATCTGGAAATGTAGTTCAGTCGTCCCAAGAAACCTTTGACTTCTTTCTCGGTACGGGGTCTTGGCATTTCTTGGATAGCTTTAACCTTGGCGGGGTCAACTTCAATACCTTTACTACTGACTACGAACCCTAGGAGTTTACCGGATCTGACTCCGAAGGTGCACTTGTTAGGATTAAGTCTTAGTCTGTACTTCGGCAAATGATCAAGATGTTCTTCTTCAGTTTGTGATCGAGCTATTATGTCGTCGACGTAGACCTCTATCTCGTGGTGGATCATGTCATGAAATAGTGCCACCATGGCACGTTGATATGTGGCGCCAGCGTTCTTCAGACCAAACGACATGACTTAGCAGAATGTGCCCCACTGTGTAACGAAAGTAGTCTTTTCCATGTCTTCGGGAGCCATTTTGATCTGGTTATAACCAGAGAAACCATCCATGAAGGAGAAGACCTTATGTTGAGCGGTGTTGTCAACTAGAACTTCAATATGAGGAAGTGGAAAATCGTCTTTCGGACTCGCTCTGTTTAGATCTCTGTAATCCACACACATGCGCACTTTACCATCCTTCTTAAATACGGGTACTACATTTGCAACCCACTGTGGATAAGAGGTAACTGCTAGGAAATCGACATTAAACTGCTTCAAAACTTCGGCTTTGATTTTCTCTGACATCTCAGGACGCATACGACGAACCTTCTGCTTCACAGGGAGAAATCCTTCTTTCGTTCGTATGACCAAGCAAAAACCTCGATATAGTCTCGTAGCATCTGGACCAATCTCTCTTTGATATTGTTCTCAAGACCTGCTCCTATCTTGATTTCTTTTCTATCTTCATTAGTACCTAGATTCACAACCTCGATTGGCTCTTTGTGTGGCTGTATAACTTGTTCTTCCTGTTGTAGTAGCCTGACAAGTTCTCCTGGCACTTCACAATCTTCCTCACCTTCGTCTTCGGCTTGGCAGATCGGATTATTGAAGTCATATTTAGCAATAATAAAGCTGTTATCAACGAGATTTAGAGTGAATCTGCAGTGTATCACGTGGGTGTGTGTAAGAACACATAGCTTTTGAACGTGGTAATAAAGTAAAAGAAAAGAGCGAAAACAATACTTAAATGCAAAAGTCCAATGATTTTACTGAATAAAAATATGCAAATGAAAAATAATAACCCTCACAAACGAGCTGTGATGCCCCGGGCAAGGCATTAGGCTTTAAAGTTTATTGTTCGAACGTAGATAAAGAATGAAAAGCATAACAAAAAGCAATTACTCTTGTATAAAGTAGATTGGTATGACGTCTTCAGTCTTTCAATTGCTGAGTCCGTTGTCGGGAGTTGGGAAGATCCAGTTGCTGATGTCGAAGTCGCTTTCGTCGTCTTCTATAACATGGACTCCATTCTTGTTGATGTGGAAGGGAAGTTTGCCGGCACGTTCACGACGTATCATCTTCTGACCTTTGATAGTGAAGCCTAAACCAATCTTGTCAGATTTGAAAGGAAGATCAGGGAGCTGACCCCAAATAGTATGACCTCCTTCTTCAACTGCAGCTTGGGCGTCCTTCAGTGAGGCCAACCTCAGTGGAACTTTAGCAGCTTCAGGAGTGACAGGAGAGTTAACAAGCATGACTCGTGGAACTGTTTCGAAGGCTTGACAGGGAGTTTCGAAGAATTCACCTTCCATTTCGAGGTATTTGAACGATTGTAGATTGCTTACCATGTATTCTTCCTCACCGCATACTGTAACAATCTTCCCCTTCACTGGGTACTTCAGTTTCTAATGCAAGGTAGAGGTAACAGCGCCTGCCCCATGTATCCAAGGGGCGTCCAACTAGGCAAGAGTAAGCTGGACGGATGTCCATAAAGAAGAAAGCGGAGTCAAAAGTCTGGGAATCGACTTTAACTGGCAGAATGAGCCCTCCAAGTACTGTTCGTTTAGAACCATCAAAAGCTCTTACAATTATGTCGCTGGGCTTCAAGACCAATCCTTCAACATCAAGTTGGTCGAAAGCACTCTTCAGTAGAATATTCAGAGCAGAACCAGTATCCACCAACACGTGAGACAATGTAGTGCCCTTGCATTCAATGGAGATGTGCAAGGCTTTGTTGTGTTTCTTTCCGGCAGGAGTCAAATCAGCATCAGAGAAAACCTAACCTATTGTTGACAGCCAGGCTAGCAATACAACCTTCAAATTGATCAGCAGTAGTGTCTTGCGGTATGTGAGCATTCTTCAGAAACTTTACTAAGGCTTTAGCATGAGCCTCAGAGCACAGTAATAAAGCTAACATGAATATCTTGGACGGAGTTTGTCCCAACTGTTCCACAACATTGTAGTCACTCTTCTTGATGATCTTCAAAATTTCCTCCATTTCTTGCTTGGAGGTGTCTTTAGCAACTTCCTTTGGCACTTCTGTATGAGCAGGATGAGTTACTGGTTATTTCCTCGCTTTGAGCGGTTCAATAGTGGAATCTGTTGGAGTCATGATGTCTTTTGGTGGAGAGATCTCTAGAGAGAACACTCTTCCAGTCCTGGTCACTTTGCTTGATCCGGTGATGTTGTCGATGTCAGGATCAGAAGCTTCAACTGTAATGTCTTCGATGGTTAACGGGTTTTACTTGACGCCATGATAGTAAACTTCGGCTCCATAATTCCACGGTATAGCTTTGTCAGAGGAGTATGGAATAGGTCTGGGAGAAGTAATGGTGAGAGGTGCCACTCTAGGCGCAAGATCGGTAGAGGAGATCCTTATTGTGTTTACATTAGCATAGTCTTATGGGAAATCGTCCCCCCATCCGGTTGCCTTGACGTCTTCAATAGGAATCTTGTAGCTTTCAGGAACGATATACTTCACCATGAAATCGAACTTTCCACTTGGCTGCCCCAAGGTATCCCAGACTTCTGGTACGACTTCGTCTACATCTTCGATCTTCAGATTCTTAGAAATGTCTTCGCACAGATTCTCCACAGGTGAAGGTTTTAGAAATATTACTTCACGGTTGTCCATCATGCGTTGAATACGCCTTCTCAACCAAGCACATCCGTCAGATTCGGATGCACACCAACGACAACATCCGGGCATCTTGGAAATACACCCGGCTTGTAGCAGATCTTTCTGAACAGTCATCAGAGGAATAGTCAGGTTGTTTACATCATAAACATAAGAGTCCTCCTCAATAGCATTGGAACTTTTACCATGGTCAGGCATTGGTGCGTTGATCACATTCGGAGTTTCGACAGGAGGGTCAAACTCAATTTCTTTTGCTTCAATCATGTCTTGAATCTTGTTCTTCAGAGCCCAACAGTTGTCGGTGTCATGCCCTGGGCTATTGGAGTGATATGCATACTTTGCATTAGGATTGTATTTCGGAGAGTGTCACATCCCAAAATTTACCCTCATAACTTCAATTTATCTGACTAAGGTTTCACATTCACCTGCATACGCACCTGCATCATTCGTCATATTTAAGTTGACCAAAAGTCAACTTAAATCGACATTTGCATCGTTTTGTAGTTGTAAAATACCCCTTATTTTGCACTTCATGCATTTTTATCTCCTTACCTGTTATTGCATCATGTTAAGTTACTCATATGTCGATGATATCAATATTTTGGTTTTATAGACAGATTGTTAAAAGCGATTCGACAATGTGCGGAAAATTAGCAAAAAAATATTTCAAGTTTTCGCCTCTAACTCACTGCTTTATGAATCTACGTGTCGCGTAGATCATGAAAATGTGCTCTCTCTAATTTTTCGGTGCATTTCGAAGTCTCATTTTTTACCGTAAGTGTTTTGCAACTAGGTATTCTCTATTATCATTTTATTTCGATTTTGACCATTTTGATAATTTTTCTTTAATTTATGAGATCCGTGGTTTATTTTAATGTACTCATTTTAATTTTTCGGATATTTTATTGTCTAAACTTTTATCGTTTTTGACAATTTTAGATATCTATTTTTTTATCTCCAAAAATCAAAATAAAAATAATTTCGGATAGGTTAATTTTTATCCTATTGGGCTTAATAGCCCATTTAATCAGAAGGGCGTTTTTGGTATTATGAAAATTACATTAACCTAATTATTTGGGTATATATATGCTATGAGTTACTGTTTACAAAGGAGGAAGCCATGTAATGAGGCAAGGAGAGGCGGAGGAAAGAAAATGTGGAAACATTAAAAGAAATTCCCTTCATCTCTCGCTTCTCACTCACACTCCCTCACCCTTTGTCCCTGTTTCCTACTCCGCCGAAACTCACCCCGCCGTAACCACCATCATCCAAACTCCCCTGTCTTCATCCAAACTCCCTCTGCTCTTCTCCAAGACCATCACGCCGTACACCCCCTTCAAAACCCCAATCCGTAACCTTCCACCATATCCATACCTCTGTTTCGTTTCACACCCTTCGTCCATTAATTTGTAACACTTCCTCCGCCTTACATTCTTCACTGGCCCTGTTCCATACCCCTCCGTCTCAACTGCTTCTTCCATTCTCCTGTTCCTCTTCGCCATACCTCAGTTCTGCAGTCACCATTTTCTTCACCTCCTCACTTCATCCTCAACACAACTAACCCCCATCTTCGACAACCACCACATCCTCTCTTCTCTCGATCTCACCCTCCATCTTGCAAAACTCTACATCACGTAAACCCTCATCCAACCTCACTCTTATCTTCTCTCACAACCTATCATCACCGTCTCTCATCTATCGTCTTGATCCTAACCACCATCCCTACGGTTCACTACTGTAGCCGCATCTCCTCTCGGCCTCCATCATACTCCCTGTTCTCACATACATTTCCCGACATCCGCCATCCTCCAACCCCATCATCTTCCTCCACGCCTACAGCTCAACATCATCCCTCTGTCAAACCCCTGTTCTCCGTTTCAGCCACTCCTTCTGCATACCAACATACTTTCCTCAATCCGTCGTCCTCCGTCCTTCTGTTCCGTCACCCTCATTGCGGCTCTTTACATTTACGCTCAACCGTGCCTTCTCTCTGTCGTACTTCCTCTCGTCGGTAGTCAGCTTTAAATCCAACAGTCAGCACTTCATCTTCGCTATTTCCCAACAACAATTTATTAACACAGCAAGCATTAGCTCTCTTTCTCCGCAGCCAACTCAGGTTCCAACTTCGATGTGGTAAATTTCTTTTCGACATCACTGATCTTGTTTTGTTCGGATTATAGATGTTTACGTGTTAAAACTAATTGGTGATGTCTTTGCTGTATTCCATTTCTGGACGAATTATCATGTTAGTATTGTGTATCTTTGTTAAAGCGATTGATATGTCAAATTCATGATTAACGGTATAAGTTATGTTATGCGAGACCACATGATGAATATGAATCTGTTCTACTTGTTGTCTTGTTAAGCCTTGATTTCGGTTGAGTTAGGGTAGGTTATAACATAATGTTTTAGGTACTAAAACATTTGGAATTGAAGTTTTAGCTTTTGTTTTGATTCATAAGTTCTGCATTCAATGAAGAAGTCATACATTCTTGAATCTTGTGTTCAAAAAGCCGGTTAATCTCGATGATTTCTTAGTTGTATTGATGCGTGTTAATTTAGGGAAGGGATGACCACTGCTAGATCGAGTCTAAGTTTAAAATGTGATGACAAATTGATTTCATGCTTGCGTGTGTTGCTGTCCGTGTTCGACATTGTATGAATAAGGTCACAAAGCTGTCTAGTATCAATAATTTTGATTTATTTGTGCCATAGTCATGTTAATGCATTGAAAGTTTTAAACACTTGTGTTAAATCATGTCAATTCGTGTTGTTTATGTGCTTTAATATGTTGAATGGATGTACAAGAAATTTTGATTACCTTTGTTTCTACTTAAGTTTGTTTTGGAATGTGGAATGTGGATGTGTTATCTTTGATGCTTTTCCGTGTGCGTTAAACCCTTTTGGGGATGATTTTTATCGAGCGTTGATACATGTACAGCTGCTGCCCGGATTCATTGTGTTTGTGTAAAGCATGTTTGATAACTTTGTTAGTGAATTTTGATGCTTATATTTGTTCCCGTTCATTGCTGCCCGGACTGGTTTGGTTTAGATTTGAGTTTAATGTCGCATCATTTGCGTAAATCAACTAGGAAGAAATGTTGGTGATTTTTGGGTGGTTCGTTTGTGTTGAGTTAGAGATTTAGAACTTGTCTTGAACCCGATTTCTCATGTTGCAATGTGAATTTTAACCTTTGTTTCATTTATGATCAAATAATCATGTTTACCGTTGCATTTACTTGAGTTTAATTGTGTTTAACACAATGTGTATAGTGCTGAATTTTTAACATGTACATTAAATACTAACCTATTTTCTTGTTTCTTTTTTGTAAATTCATCCATTCATGTGCATTGTCCATTTTATTTCATTTTGATTTTTATACCACTTATATTACTAACGAGTTTATTATTTGTGTAGACATTTTATTCAAAACAATCACTTTCAATTAGCATTTATCTTGTTCATTAGCATATTCATATTACTATTTATATTTAATATTTAGTAATGTACATAAAATATATTTAGTATTTTTATTGTTTATATATTTAATGTTGTAAATTTAATTATAGATAGTATTATTTTATTATTATATTTAGTATTGTAAATATAATTATTTACATATTATTTTTTATTTTTACCTTACTATATTCATTTGTAAATAGATTAGAATTATACTGTAATATATTGGTTGCAATTCTTAGAATTAATTTCATAAGTTTATTCTAAGGTTAATTAATCTAAAAAAATATAAATGGTCGATAATCGATACTAGTTTCTCCGCATTTAACTTTTGTTAATGTTTTGTTAAGATACAATTAATTTACGATTTCTCTTTAATTTATCTTTCATCCCCATTCGGAAAAATGTATCCCAATCCCTTTGTAACGTTGTAAATAATTTACAGCTTTTTATTTTGTTTTACTATTTAATCCCCATTTGTAATCAATGTATCCCTCTCCTTACAAAAACTTGTAATAATTAATTAGTTCGCATTTATTTTATTTTAATCATCACTTACACAAAACAAAATAATAATTTTTAAACTAATAATTGTGAATCATTTTAAACCCGTAAGTCGACAAAGCTTAGAAGCGTCGCGATAATCACACATGCACACATGTACGCTTGATCTTGGGCTTCTTACAGTGATCCTATTTTGATCAATTGTTCCAATTGGTCGTCTTAGTAGACTAGCCCACTTTGCTAGGACACATGTAATTTAGTCGCTTTTTGCTTGTGTTGGCCACCATGAATGGGCTTTTCTCGATTTATTAATTGTTTCTCCTCCATTTCTCATTCCCTCGCGTATCAAACTTCAAAACACTTTCATAATTAACTTACAAACCTCGATTCAATGTCGAGTGCATTTTCAAAACTCTTTCACAATAAAAACCCAAGTATTTAAATCGTTAGTTGCTAGACCAATTGTTTAAATACTTGTGCAAAATGAACTCCTAGTCTTTAAATCGTTGGATGCTAGTCCAATTGTTTAAAGACTCTTAATAACGTGAACTTTGTTTCATTTCACTCTTTTTCTTAAGAAAACTTTTGGAATGATAGATGACTCGTTGAGCATTGAGCTCCTCTTGTTTTTAGTATTTGAATCGTAGGATGCTAGTCCTATTGTTAGGTACTTTTCACCCACCCTAAAATCAATTCAACTCAAAATCCTTTTTTCGCTCATATGCGATCATCAAACTCTTTTCCGACAAAGGTGTGCAATAGCCATTTAAACCGAGCGAGGACTTAAGCTTTTCAAACAAACTAAACAAGTCCAAGTTTAAGCATTTGAAATGTCTAATGCATGATTTTCTTATAAAATCAACACAACCAACTTAAAACATTTTGAGAGGAACTACGGAGTTTTGACTTTCCCATTGCGAGGGAATATGTAGGCAGTGGTATCGAGACCGTGTCAAACTCAAAATAATAATAAACAAACCCTTTTTCTTCTTTTTTATTCATAACTTAGCAATATACACGCACAAACACTTAGAACTAAATGGGTCCCATCGAGTACGATGGATGTAAGAGTGCTAATACCTTCCCTTACATAGCAGACTCGATTCCACGTTTTTTGGTCACGTAGACCGCCTTATCCGCATCTGTGGGGTTTTATCTATATCTTCCCGTTCTTTTTAGAACAAATAAAATTAGGTGGCGACTTCATTATTTTTTAAAATAACCGATGAAAAAACCAGTCATCACAGAGAGGAAGTGTTGATGTGTTGAGGAGGATCCCTCAAAGTAATCAGCTCTTCTTTCAACATGTGTTGCAAAGCTTGCGACAATGGCATGCTGATCTTCGTGAATTGTCTTCGTGGCGCGTTCTGGTTACGCCGTTGCCTCGTTGAGGTTGCGCTGGTGTAGGATTGGAGATCACAACTGCCCCCATAGATTGAGTACGATCAGCAAAGATCTCTTCGCAACATTTGAAGATGACCCTACCTGAATCTTTCCGCTCTTGATTCCAGCTTCGATGCATTCTCCTGTCAGTATCAGCTCGGTGAATCCGGCTGAAGAGTTTCCAATCAGATGATTGAAGAATGGGCCTGTCAGTGTTCCCATAAACATATCAACCAACTCCCTATTGGACAAGGGTGGTTGAACTCTGCCTGCTAAATCTCTCCATTTCTGAGCATATTCTTTGAACTTCTCGTCACGATCCATAGACATGCTCTGTAGTTGCATGCGGGTAGGTGCCAATTCAGCATTGTACCGATACTGCTTATAGAAAGCATCTGCTAAGTCATTCCAGGTATGAATGTGGGTACTCTCTAGCTGATAATACCACTCCAACTAAGTTCCGAATAAACTCTCTTGAAAGAAATGGATCCATAGTTTCCTATCATCAGTGTGAGGATGGATCTTCTGAACATAGGACTTCAAGTGCAACTTCGGGCAAAAGATGCCATCATATTTGGCAAACGTAGGAACTTTGAACTTGCGGGGAATTACCACACCAGGAACAAGACTCAGATCCTCAAAATTCAGCCCGAACATTTTCAGATTTTCCACAACATTCAGACGGTCTTCAAGTTGCTTGTATTTGTCATCATCAGGAGGATACTGCTCACTCAGGTAGTCTCTTTCTCTGTTTTCAGACCTCTGACGGCTTCCTTCGCTGTTCTTGACGCTTTCTTCGGTTTCACCACTTTTGTCTGAGATTTCTAACCGGCTGACCACCCTAGCTGGGCCCTTGTGATTTCTTCCCATGTTGAGAATACCGATAGTCTTCTTCTTTCTGGTGATGAGCTTCTTCAGGTCTTTCTGTCCTTGAGCTAAGCTGGTGAACATCTCATGGAATTGAGCATTCTGAGCCTGAAGATCTTTGACAGTCTGCTAAAGAGCCATTTCTGCTAAAATAAATAGCGAGAGAATAAGAAAACCGGTCTTCAATGTACCTGTTATGAAATGTTATGCCATGATATGCGATGTTTATGCAATGCAATGCAATGTTTTCAAGGACCTTAGGAATTTAAATTTGTTAAACAAGCATGAATAAACTTTTTATTAGTTTCTCTTTTTTCTTTTTCTTTTTAAGCGAGTACAAAAGAAAATTTTGGAAAAAATAAAAGAACAAATTCCTAGAGCTCTAAGTCTCCCATGGGCGCTTCCTCTTGGTGTTGAAGTAGGCGTTGATGTTTCGCTCCTCGTGAAGTAGCTTTGTCAACTCTAGCACTTTCTTCTCGCTTGCATAACACTGAGCTTCGAATGTATCCCTTTCTTCTTTAAGTTGAATCCAGGATCTCTTCAAGTCTTCAAAGTCAGTAGGCATGTCAGGATGGAGAACGGTATAGGGTTCGTCATGTAACACCCCTTCTAAAATACCCCGAATACATTAATTATATCAATGATTAAAGTCATAATTCATCAGAGTTAACACGGAACAAGGGATGCCACAATTATTAAATAAAATAAAACCTCCAATAAACAGTAGCCATGCTACACTGAGGATCATTATTCAAATAATTCAATCAATTTAAGACCATGTCTTACACAGCGGAAAATACCAAAAACCAAAACTGAATAAACCATAATTATTCTCAATAAGATTCAAAGAAACAATTGAATAATAACTAATTCCTCAACTAAATGTTCCCCAGTGTTACAACCTAATCAGAGCATGACACTGACACGCAGACTTAAATGACAAGCTCTAGAGCCATCCTCACCAATTTCCTGAGCTGCTAACTTTAATCTGAAATTGTTAAAGTAAGGGTGAGACTTCTCATAATTAAAACATATTATAAGCTTCTCAATCAACAATATATCACAAGCATATTATTTCACCCATTTAGCATAAATTCAGATTCAACACGCAATCACAATCATACAAGTCATTATGCAAGGCCATAGATTAACAAGGCCACAATGTCTTCGAATGCATGGAAACTCATAGCTTTGAGGAATTCTCGAGCTTTCTTTATCAAAAACTTAACAAGCAAACCCTTAACTTCGCTTCTTGTTTCCCAATTGGCTTCAATGTCAGATCGCTTTAGATGTAACACTGATGTGATGTCTTCATACTTCGGAGCTCTTTCTGAACCGGTGAATGGTATCTGATCAAGGATAGGTATCCCTAGTAGCTTAGAGAACACTTCCAATGTAGGTACCAACTGATAATCTGGGAATGTAAAGCAATGATGTTTCGGATCGAAGAACTGGAATAAGACGTGCATCATATCCTCTTCAAAACCGGAGATAACCAAATCAAGCAGATAACCATGTCTTTTAATGAGCGAGTGTGATCGGAATTTAAAAACCAATTATTTGAGTTGAGAAGGTATACCCATGAAGTTGATTCGGATAGTCTTTACGGAAGCCATGATCCTACAAAACGAGCAAAGATAAACCCATAGGTCCTTGAAATAGTTAGAAATAATATGCAATGTTATGATGTCATGATGTCATGTTTAAACAGATAGCAAGCACAAGCAATTCACACAATAGCCCTAGGTTTAAGGCTTGCATGAGGTATAGGTGTCTACCCTACCAAAGTTTAAGTGGGTTCATCTGTCCTATAATAATGTAGGGTTCTAGGAATCTCATATCATTGATCTTTCTCGTAGGCTTTATTTCAATACGATTACCAAGTGGTCGACCAAAACATCCCGAAAGTCGAATCTTAATGAGCGTAGCATCGAGTATCAACCAACCTTAGTTTGTACCAAAGCCGGCCATCTCACTACCTTCTAATGGCCAAGATGGGTCAATAGGGTTCTAGAAGTTGAGTCAGTGCTGATGACACCACGCAGACGCCAAATACTTTCCTCAACTAGACATGAGGAGCATCGGGACATCCAAAGTGTCGCACTAACGTAGCCATCATGTTCACCGTTTCGGTATACGCCTAACGGTCGCGACGATTTATTTCTACTTACCTAAGGAAACCTGGATCCGGGTTTAGGATCCCCCACAAGTATAATTCCCAAGCAACCCTTAAGATAAAGCATACAAGTCAAACAGAAAGAATTAAATGATCTAAAATCCCTAAGGTATTCTCTCTTTAGGGTGTCTCCCCAACAGAGTCACCAGTTCTGTAATACGGTGGGAGAACTGACTTTGGATTGTTTTGCATTTTATCACAAATGTTGCGGATAGCAAGTGTCGCCACCGACTTTTCTTTTATCCAATTAAGGGAAAGTGAAAAGAACAGGAAAAGACCTTCGTTAGATTCTGAGTAAGGGAGATGATTATGAAAACGGAAGGTATTAACACTCTTTCAACCCGTAGTTATCTACGGGCTCTTAGTTGCTTTAGCTCATTTTAAAATTTGCTTTCTGTATGTGTCTTTGAAAATGTTTTTGAAAAGACATTTCGCTTTGACTTTGTAATGATTCACGCTAGAATGTATACGAAGTGTTTGGAAATGTTTCGTTTTTAGAAAAAAAGAACTTTGTAATGATTCTGTCATACCCCAAAATTTGCCCTCCATCTTCTCAAAGATATTTCATACATCCCTACTCAAGGATTTCTCAAGAGTTGATCAGACAAACTCTCTCCTAGACAATCAACCCAAACTAGGGTTTGGTATCTCTCAAGCCAAGATGGATTTCCAACATCTCCAATGGTCTTCATGCCTCCTCATATGCCTCAAAGATTCTCCATGTCAAGTTTCAAGCTTCACAAGTCAAGTTTCCTCAGACAATTGCTCAGATGGTTGAAAATCGGGTGTATTGGACAAAAAGTCAACTGTGGTCAACATACAGTCAAAACTTCTGATTTTTGGTCAACATCCTCATTTTAAGTTACATTCATCATTTGATCAAGGGTTGATCATGATTCATCAAGAAAACTCAAGATTTGCCCAAAGTCAAACTTTCTAAATTAGGGTTTCTAGATGAAAAGTCAACTGAACTTTGGTGATCATAACTTTCTCATACTTTCTCGAAATTTTCCACCACCTCTTGTTTTGAAGGAAATTCAATTCTCTACAACTTCATGTCTCACAAGAATGTCCAAAAATGCTTCATTTGAGAGGTATAGCTCAAAACATTACAGGTCATTTTCAAAGTCAACAAAAGTCAACTTTTGTTTTGAAGATATATTGAGCATGGTAACTCAATTGAGATGAGACCAAAGACATTAGTTAGAGGACTCTTAGAGCTTTCCAAAAGTCCAAGAACACTCAAAAATGTGGAAAATTGAGCAAGTTACACCATCTACAAGTTGGGCGATTTTGGAAGAATGCACAAGAGAGATACTTCAAAAATCAAATCTTTTGCAAATGGGCCTACTTTTCTTCATCCTAACTTGTTCCTCAAGCAATTAGAATGCCCAAGCCCAAAGCCACGAATTTTGATTTATTTTTCTATTTAATTTGTAATTTATTCATTTAAATGCAAATTAAATCTTAAAATAAATTATAAAATTGAAATTAATAAAGATTGATTTTATTCTTTCCTTAAGGTCAATTAACTCACAAATGCCAGCAATTTCGAAATTGGATCAAATTTGGCAAGATTGGATTGAAATTGGACAAATTTGAAAATTTGATTTCATGAGAATATCAAAATTTGATTTCCATTGAATGTTGATCAATTCTTTCCAAAAACCATTCCAAATCCATCCAGTATAAATATATGATGCATACCTATCAAGAAAAGAGGAAAAAATTGCTCCACAAACCCTAACCTAAAGTCAAAATTTCGTGTTCTTGAAGCAACTTGCAATCCTAGTTCCAGCCATCCACAGCCGATTTTGAGGATTCCATTGCATTCCTTGGGTTGTTTAGAGTCGATCCAGACTCTTATATCATTCAAAACCATCAAGAATCACGCAAATTTGGTTTGTTCTTGAAATTTCAAAATTTGATTTCTAACATTCATGCATTATTAATCTGTTTTGATTGTTTGTTTGTGATTAGAATCAAGTTTGCAAGCGATCTGGGCAAGCCAATCGTGTTTCCATGGCCTGAAACGATATATACCATATCTAGGGTTTCTGAGCTCGATTTAGGGCTTGGCTTATTAGGAAAAATTGGACCACGAGACTAGTACCAATGCATTCGGAATGACACCCTGAATCGAACCATGGCTTTAGAATTAATTTATATTATGTGTGCTTGATTTTGAATTAGCGGGGTTGTGGCGTCGAACAATGGCCGGCTGAGTTTTAAAATTCAAAGCGAGGAAGGCGAAGCTTGGCGCGTGATGCGGAGCATCGAGGGGCGACACGTGTTTGTAATCCGTTCGCTCCGGTTCCAAGCGATGCGTGCTAGCTCGGATGGCAAAGGCAAGGGATTCAAAGTTTGAACACAAGGTCTCGATTCGAATCTGGCAAGACCAATGTTCTTTTCCTTTTACAAAACTCATTATTTTCCTATTTTCTAATTATTTCAATATTTTCCATTCATTTTAATTTCTTTTCATGATTTTATTTGCATTAAAAATTACCAAAAACATTTTTTCTTTTACATTACTTTCATAAAATCTTTATTTAATTTAATAAATTAAAAATATAATTTTGCATGCATATTTATTTTATTTTATTTTGCATTTAAATCATTATAAATTGCATTTTAATTATTAAATCTTTTCAAAAATCCCAAAAATTATTTTAACTTATTTATCTTATTTCCAGCATGTATTAATTTTTCCATATTAAAACTTGCATTTTCTAACATTTTCTCTTGTTCGATTCATATTGCATTTTAGATTTCTTCTTTTTATGCAGGTTGATCCGATTAGACGATTTTCTCTTTATCATTTTATCATTCTATTTTTCCAATAATGTAATTGCTCATGGGTTGTAATAGTTTAATCTAGGGCTTTATTTTCCGCATTTTAAATTATGTATACGCCCCAAGCCATGTAATAGCGTAGGTTTACCTTTCACTTTACATTCCGCATTTTACTTTCCGCACCTTATCAATTGTTAGTAACTAGGCGTGTATGGCAAGATAATAATTGGACATAGCTCACACTAATCTTCAAGATAAAATATCTGAATTTGACACACTTCTTTCACACGCACCCAGGGTAATTCTCTCGATGCCTTCGATTCAAAATGGTCATGTCCCTCGAGCGTAGAGGTATCCTAGCACCGTTGCCTTCAAAATAAATCATCATAGTCCCTTGATACAAAGATCATAAGACCCACGATGTAGCCTCCGAATACATGATCTTGACCCTCGATTGTCGCCTCGAAAAATGATGATAGTCCTTGAATGTGCTAGGATACTTCCTAGTTGCCTTCATGACCATCCGATGTCCCGAATGTCCGCTTACATCCAGAATGGAGCTACCTACTAACTAATGGTATGGCTAGCGCTATTCTAAAGGAATGTAAAGTACAACAAAGCGACCAATTAAGGTGGGTAAATAAGTCTTTTAGTTGCTTGCTCTATCAAATGCTTTTCACACACACACTTTTCAAAGTTCAAATTCTTTTCAAAACAAAACATTTCGAACACTTTGTATACACTCCTACATGAGTCATTACAAAGTCAAAGCGAAATGCCTTTTCAAAACATTTTTGTCAAACACACGAGAAAGCAATTTTTAAGTGATCTAGAGCAACTAAGAGCCGTAGATAACTACGGATGGAAAGGGTGCTAATACCTTCCCTTTTCATAACCATTCTCCGAACTTCGAGAATCTAACGAAGGTCTTTTACATTACTTTTACCTTCCCTTAATTGGATAAAAATAAAAGTCGGTGGCGACTCTTGCTATCCGCATTTGGATACAAAAATCCTACAAAGTCGAGTTCACGTATCCGCAGGCTGGCGACTCTGTGAGGACACACCCAAAGAGAATTGCCTTAGGGATTTCTAGATAACCTTTATTGCTTTTGTTTGAATTGTATGCTTTATCTTTAAGGGTTGCTTGGGTATTATATTGTTGGGGATCCTACACGGATCCGGGTTTCCTTTTAGGTAAGTAGCATTAGATCATCGCGACCGTTAGGCGTATAACTACGCGGTCGACATGATGGCTACGTTAGCGTGACACTTTGGTTGTCCGATACTCTTCATTCCCAAGTTGAAGAAAGTATTTGGCTTGCGTGGTGTCATCAGCGCTAACTAAACTTTTAGAACCTTAATTGACCCATCTTGCCATTAGAAGGTAGTGAGATGGCCGACTTTGGTGTAGACCGAGGTTGGTTGATACTCGATGCTACGCTCATTGAGATTAGACTTTTGGGACATTTCGATCGACCACTTGGCGTCGTATTGAAATAAGCGCCTCGAGAAAGATCGTGATGTGAGATTCCTAGAACCGGTTACTATTATAGGGCGGGATGAACCAACTCAAACTTTTGGTAGGGTAATCACCTATACCTCATGCAAGCCTTAACCCTAGGCTCATTGTGTGAATTGCTTGTGTGTGCTAAACATGACATCATGACATCATTTGCATTGCATATCATTTCTAACTATTTCAAGGACCTAGGGATTTATCTTTGCTCATTTTGTAGGAATTATGGCTTCTAGAAAGACTATCGAATCAACTTCATGGGTATCCTTCTCAACTCAAAAATTGGTTTGAAATTCCGACCATGCTCGGTTCATCAAAGACATGGTTATCTACTTGACTTGGTTATCTCGGTTTTGAAGAAGATATGATGCATGTCTATTCGGTTCTTGACCGAAACACCATTGCTTTACATTTCCAGTTATCGGTTGGTTCCTACCTTGGAAGAGTTCTCTAAGCTACTTGGGGTACCTATTCTTGACCAAATACCATTCACGGTCTAGAAAAGGTTCCTAAGTTGAAGACATTACATCGACCTTACATCTTAAGCGTTCGGATATTGAAGCCAATTGGGAAACTAGAAGCGGAGTTAAGGGTTTACTTTCAAATTCTTAATCAAGAAAGCCCGAGAATTCCTCAAAGTTATGAGTTTCCATGCATTTGAAAACATTGTGGCCTTGCTAATTTATGGTTTGGTTCTATTTCCTAACTCGGATCAATTCATAGATGTCAATGCCATCAAGTTGTTCCTTACCCGCAATCCTGTGCCTACTTTGCTTGGAGATATTCTACATTCTCTCACACTCGTACTACTAAGACAAGGAACTCTCATGTGTTGTATACCGTTACTTTCAAGGTGGTTTATTTCGCACCTTCCTCCATCAGTTTTGAAGAACGAACAAAGGATGAAGTGGTCTCAAAGGTTAATGTCATTCTCTCATTCCGACATTCGTTGGAATCTTTTCTCTCAAAAGGACTTCACATTCATTGAGCGCTGTGGAGAATTCCCTAATGTACCACTCCTTGGTATTAGGGGAGGTATTACCACAACCCTTCTCTAGCTCTCGTCGGTTTGGTTTTGCTCGAAGAGATGGTCCATGATATGCTTCTCCAATATTGTGTTCGATTACAATCATGATCTCGAATTACCGGCGGTTCATACATGCTTGGGGCATGGTAAAGAAGGCGATACCAGACTTTGGGACACAAAACTCCATTCCTTGGGAACCTTACCTCAAATGGGTGCGAGCTCGAGCTCAAAACCTCATGATGCCATTCACGCTGTTCTACGGTAATTATGGAACCTATTGCTATAGGTGGCGTACCCTATCTTATTCTTCATCACGACATGCCTACGATTTTGAAGACTTGAAGAGATCACGGATTCGACTTAAGAAGAAAGGATACCTTTGAAGCTCGATGCTATGCAAGCGAGAAGAAAGTTCTAGAGTTGACCAAGCTACTTCATGAGGCGAAACATCAACCGGCACCAGAGGAAGCCCATGGGAGACTTAGAGCTTTAGGATTTTTATGCTTTTCTTTTATTGTTTTGAACTATCTCTTGTACTTAAAAAAAAAAGAATAATGAGAAGTACTAATAAATGTTTGCTCATTGCTTGTTTAACAAATTTAAATCTCTTAGGTCCTTGAAAACATTGCATTGCATTCGCATAAACATTGCATAGCATATCATAACATTGCATCACGGTACATTGGAGATTGGTTTTCTCATTTGCTCGCTATTTATTTTAGCGAAATGGCTCTTGAGCAGTATCAAAGATCTCAAGCTCGAATGCTCGGTTTGATGTTCTGACTTGGTCCAAGGCCAAGAAGATCGAAGAAGCTCATCAACAAGAAGAAGAAGGTTGTTGGTCTCCTCAACATGGGTAGGCGTTTCAAAGGGGTCCTAAGGTGGTGGTCGTGTCGAGCTCTCTGAAGGAAGTGTCCATACCGATGGGAGTACCAAGGGTGATGAAGGTGATCGTGAGCCAAGAAAGGAGGAGAGACCACTCGATTATAGCCACACTCGATGAAGATGACAAGTACAAGCAACTTGAAGACCGTCGAATCTTGTGGAAAACTGAAGATGTCAAATTGAACTTTGATGATCGAGTCTTGTTCCTGGTGTTGTGATTCCTCCCAGTTCAAAGTTCACTTTTGCCAAATATGATGGCATGTCTTGCCCTAAATGCATTTGAAGTCCTATGTCGGAAGATCAATCCCTTGATGAGAAAAGTTGTGGATGCACTACTTTCAAGAGAGTTTGTCGGAACCAGTTGGAATGGTACTATCGCTAGAGAATGGCCGTATCCGTACTTGGGTGACTTAGGCGATGCTTTCTGAGACAATATGAGTACAATCTTTGAATTGACACCCACTCGCATGCAACTACAAAGCATGTCTATGGGTCGTGACGAGTTCAAGGGTATGCTCGAGAAGTGGAGAGATCTAGCGGTGAGTTCAACCACCTTGTCCAATAGGGAGTTGGTTGACATGTTTATGGGGACAGCAGGGCCCATTCTTGATCACACGATTGGAAATTCCTCATCCGGATTCATCGGTGATATTATTGATGTGTTGGTATCAAGTGGGAAGATTGAGATAGAGACATCTTGAATCTTTGAAGAGATCTTTTGGTGCTAAGAAAAGAAGCTAATCTTGTGTATGGCGGAAAAGCCGAGCCAAATCCATTGCGCTCAATCGTAGAGGCGGTTGTGATCTCGATCCTACATCGGTACAACCTCGGTGAGACAGCGGCAGAGCAGCGCCACGAAGACAATTCTGAAGATCAACATGCCATTGTCATGAGCCTTGCAACACATGTTGAGCGAGTGATTACCTTGAGGATCCTCCTCGAATGTCAACACTTCCTCTCCAGTATAATCCTAATGCTAAGTGTGCTTACCATTCCAATAGCCGAGGCACGACACGAGACAATTGTTGGGCTCGAAGAACAAGATTCAAGATATGATTGAAGCTAAGCAGTTGAATTTGATCCTCTGTTGAGACTCGAGATGTGATCAATGCGCCTATGCCTAATCATGACAAGGGTTCCAATCTTTGTTGGTGATGATACTTATGTTTTCAACATAGATGACTTGACCATTCCTCGATGTTATTAAGAAGAATTTGTTGCAAGCGGTGTCGATCCGGGATGCCCGGAATTGTCGTTGGTGCCCATCTGCACGATGGTTGTGCTTGGTTGAGAAGGCGTGTTCGATGCATGATGGATAACCGTGAGATACTATTTACGAAACCACATGCGGTGTGAAGAAATGTCTAAGTTGAAGATTGACAATGCGAGCAGCTGTACCATCATGTGGGATACCTTGGGGCAACCAAGTGGAAAATATGATTACATGGTGAAATACACACTGATAGTTACAAGATTCCTATTGAAGATGTTAAAGCGGGGATGGGGTGGCGATTTCCCGAAGACTATCTTGATGTTAACACGATAAGGTTTCCTCTGTGATCCGTGCCTAGGTGGCACCTCTCATTATCACTTCTCCAAGACCGATTGCCATATTCCTCGACAAGGCTATCCCTTGGAACTATGGGTGATGTTTACTATCATGGCGTCAAGCAAGACCCTACGACCATTGAAGATCTTACCATTGAAGCTACCATTCCGACATTGACAACATCACGGATCGATGGGTGACGAGCGGAAGGTATTCTCTCGATCTCTCCTCCAAAACTGCGACTCCGGCTCGCATTCCGGCTACTCAATCGGTATCCTAGAGGGAAGAACCGTGACTCATCACCTCGAGGAAGTACCAAAGGAAGTTCTTGAAGACACCTCAAACAAGAAATGGAGAAATTAGAAGATTATCAAGAAAAGTGATTACAATGTTGTGGAGCAGTTAGAGACAGACTCGTCCAAGATATCCATGCTTGCTCTGCTCTTGTGCTCGAGGCTCGTACTAATGCCTTGGTGAAGTTTAGAAGAATGCTCATATGCCGCAAGACACTACGATCAATTGAAGTGTATTGCTGCTACTGCCAACAGACCTAAACTTCTCGATCTTGATTTGACTCCTAGGAAAGAAACATAACAAAGCCTTGCACATCTGTTGATTGCAAGGGTACTACCTATCTCATGTTTTGGTGGATACGGTTACGCTCGAATATCCTACGAAGCGCTTTTGATCGGCTTGATGTCGAAGGGTTGGTTACGAGACCCGGTGACATTATCGTGAGAGCTTTTGATGGTTCTAAGCGAGCGGTGCTTGGAGAGCTCACTACACTGTTAAAGTCGGTTCCAGACTTTTGATTCCACCTTCTTTGTCATGGACATCCGTCCACCTACTCTTACCTACTTGGGCGCCCTTGGATACATGGGGCGGTACCTCTACCTTGTTTGAAATACGGTGAAAGGAAGGTTGTCACGGTATGTGGTGAAGAAGTATATGGTCGGTCATCTCGTCATTCCGATACCTTGAGATGGAGGTGAATTCTTGAGACTCCTGTCAAGCTTTTGAAACAATACCAGTCGTGCTGTTGACTCTCCGTCCTCTGAGTTACCTGGCTCCACCTAGAATGGCCTCATTGAAAGATGCTCAGCTCTTGTTGAAGAAGGAAGAGCACTATTTGGGTCAGCTCCACGATCTTCCCTTCAATCGACAAGGTTTGGCTTCACCACCAAGGGTCGGAAGATGATCGCGCTGACGTGCGGAACTTCCTTTCGCATCGGCCAGTGGAATCCATGCTATAGAAGGCAGCGACAACGGCCGACATCGACAAGTGGATCTTCAACGCGGATCATGGGCTCAACAATTGGAAGACCGAAGGCGTCATACCAATCTCCTTTAGCGGGAGTAATTGCTCTTGTTTTGTTTTGCTTTTCGTATTTCTTTATGTTTTGAACAATAAACTTTGGCAGGTGCCTTGCTCATGGCTCGTTCGAGGTTATTATCTGTCGTTTGCGTATTTTCATTCAATAAATCGTTGGACTTTTGCATTCAATTGTTTGTTTTCTTTCTTTTACTTTACCCTTGACTATGTGTTTCTTACACACACCCGTGATACAACTGCGAAATCACTCGAATCTAGTTAATACTGCTATGCTAGTGCTAAATATGACTTGATAATCCGATCTATCAAGCCGAAGCGAAAGTGAGGAAGATTGTGAAGTGCCGGAGAACTTGCGGTGCTACAAGAAGGCGAGTTATCTGCCCACGAAGAAGAGTTGAGGTTGTGAACTTGAGTCTTGCGAAGGCGAGAAAGAGATCAAGATAGGGCGGGTCTTGAGAACGATGTTAAAGAAAGGTTGGTTCGGATGCTACGAGATTATATTGAGGTTTTGCTTGGTCATACGAAGACATGCGGGTTTAGACATTGGTATCGTGGTACGATTGCCGACAAAGAAGTTTTCTCGGTGAAATAGAAGGTTAAATCGTATCGTCACGAGATGTCAGAAAATCAAAGCGAAGTTATGAAGCAGTTCAACGCTGGTTTCTTAGCTGTTACCTCTTATCCCATGGGTTGCAAATGTGGTACCGTACCTAAGAAGGATGGCAAAATACGAATGTGTGTGGATTACGAGATCTGAACAAAGCGAGTCGAAAGATGATTTCCCACTTCCTCGTATTGATGTTTTGGTTGATAACACCGCTCGGCATAAGGTTTTCTCCTTCATGGATGGTTTCTCCGGTTACAATCGGATCAAAATGGCTCCGAAGACATGGAAGACTACCTTCGTTACCGTGGGGTACTACATTACAAGGTTATCTTCGGTTGAAAACAGGCGCCACTTATCGATGCTATGGTGACATTATTTCATGACATGATTCATCACGAGATAGAGGTCTCGTCGGCGACATGATAGCTTGATCACGGTGAAGAAGAACATCTAGATCATCTGCGAAACTATTCGACGGGTTGAAGAAGTGCAGTTGAGGCGAATCTAACAAGTGCACCTTTGAGTCGGATCAGGAAAACTCCTAGGGTTTGTTGTCGATGGTAAAGGTATTGAAGTTGATCCGCCAAGGTTAAAGCTATTCAAGAGATGCGACTCCCGCGAGAAGGAAGTCGAGGAGGTTTCTTGGGCGATTAACGACATTGCGATTCATTGCACATAGCGCTACTTGTGAGCCAATCTTCAAGTTACTTAAGAAAGATCAAGTAGTGGAATGGAGCAGCGATTGCCGATCGCTTTTGACAAAATCAAGGAGTACCTATAGAATCCTCCCATCCGATGCCGCTTTGCCGAAGAAGACCTCTTATCATGTACTTGCGGTGTTAGAGAACTCGATGGGGTGTGTGTTGGGGCAACATGGCGAGTGCAGTCGAAAAGAGCATGCAATATACTACCTTAGCAAAAGTTTACCGTGAAACAAGATACTCACACTCGAGAAAACTTGCAACTTTAACTTGGGCTGCTCGCCGCTAAGGCGATATATGTTGACTCACACTACCTTATTGATTTCCAAGATGGATCCGATAAAATACATCTTTGAGAAACCAGCTCTCTCGGAAGAATGGCAAGATGGCAAATGATCTTGACGAATATGACATCGGTACACTTCTCGAGCGATCAAAGGAAGTGTGGTAGCCGATCATTTGGCTCATCAAGCCGTAGAGACTATCGATCTATGCGATTCAATTTCGAGCGAAGATGTTTTACTAATTCTGATTACGAAGAACCGGGCCCAGACGAAGGACACGAACAAGGATCCCGATGGACCATGGTCTTTGATGGAGCCTCAACGCACTTGGCAATGGCATTGGCGCCATCATTACATCCCTATGACGGACACCGCCTTTCACCGCCGATTATGTTTCGTTGCACTAACAACATGGCGGTACGGCGTGCATCATGGGTATCAAAGCGCTATTGACTTAAGAATCAAGTTCTTACAAGTGTATGGAGACTCGACTTTGGTGATCGATCGGATAAGGCGAGTGGGATCTGAAGCATCGAATCTCATTCCATATCGAGCATGTTACGAGTTTGATTCCCTATTTGAAGAAATCACTTTCAATCATATTCCACGAGAAGAATCGGTTGGCGGGCGCATTGGCTACTATGTCGTCTATGTTCAAGGTTAGATGGGACAACGGCTCCCCGGATCATCATTGAGAAGTTTGGCGAACGGTATTGTTATGAGCTTGATACGGAAGAGAAACCTTGGTACTATGGCGTGAAGAGGTATCTTGAGACTCGGGAATATCCGCGAGGGCATCATTAATAAAAGTTCATGAGAAGATTTGCTTCAAATTTTCCTCGCAACGACATCTTATACAAGCCAACCACGACTTGTGCTTACTCCATTGTGTAGACGAAAAGCAATCGTATCATGGAAGAGTTACGAAGGCGCATTTGGTACCACTCCGGTGGACACACGATGGCTAAGAAGATTTTGAGAACATGTTACTATTGGTCCACCATGGAAGGCGATTGTCACCGCTATGCTCGATCTTGTCACAAATGCGGTTATGCGACAAAGTGCACGTACCACGTACCTCGAATGTTTTAACTTCTCCTTGGCCTTTTGCAATGTGGGGCATTGACATGATTGGAGAGATTAAGCCCGACTTCCAATGGACATCGTTTCATCCTTGTGGCAATTGACTATTTCACCAAGTGGGTAGAAGCGACCTCGTATGCATCATTACCAAGAATGTTGTGGCTCGATTCATCAAACATAACCTTATCGTCGGTATGGCACCCGAAAGGATTATCACGAGATAACGGCTCAATCTCAACAACAAGATGATCACCGAACTCTGCGCGATTCAAGATCAACATCACAACTCTTCTCCATATCGGCCTAAGATGAATCGCGATGGAAGCCAACAAGAACATTAAGAAGATTATCTGAAGATAGCGGTGACTTACAAAGATTGGCATGAGATGTTACCATTTGCTCTTCATGGTTATCGCTTCTGACACGAACATCAGCGAAACCCCCTTCTCTCGTATCGGTATGGAAGCCGTTATACCCATCGAGGTTCGAGATATCCTCAACGAGTCCTCCGGAGGCGAGTTAGCGAAGGCGATTGGGTCAGACTCGGCTTGACGGATTAATTTGATTGATGAGAAATGACTCGCGTCCATCGCCATGGACAGTTATCGAAGCGAATGATCGAGCATTTAACAAGAAGGTCAAGCAAGGTTTACCAAGTCGGTGATCTAGTAGTCAAGTGCATCATTCGCCACAAGGTGATCGAGGGGCAAATGGACTCCCACCTATGAGGGACCATTTGTAGTCAAGCAGTATGTTCGGCGGAGCTATGATACTTAGCACCATGGATGGTGAAGACTTCCCACACACATGAGCGAGACATAGTCAAAAATACTACGCATGAAGAGACCCGCTAGGTCGGCGAACCTAGGCAAAAATAAGGGCATCTGGCGAACCAAAGGTTCGGGCAAAAGTTAAGGATATATACAAAACATGTACACCGCAAGTCGAAAACACGAAAAGCTTGGGCAAAAAGGTATCGGTGGCGAAAACCGAAAGGCGGTCTAGGCAAAGTTAGGGATTTAAGCGTCGACTATGTCTCTTCGGATCATACCTTCTAGACTACTATCGGCATTCAAGATTCAAATGGCGAAGATCGGTCTACTCACTTTCGGCAAGGAGATGAGATAGTTGAAATATATGAGTACTAGCATAGTTGGAACCTAACGAGATTGTTTCCATAGCTTTTACCTTTCTTGTGTACAAACTACTTGGCCATCGCCACCTTTCAAATAATCTGACTTCTTTCTCTTTACAATTTATGTTGTTGTTATTTGCAATAAGTCCAAACGTTTGCTTTGAATGACTATACGCATTTGACAATAAGAATCTAATCACAAACATACGAAAAGTGAACATACAAAAGTACTTACTACAGGTTCCGGGAATTGGGATGATGACGAAAGTCAAATAGCTCCCCACAGAACATGATCCCCCGCAAAGGTGTCACTCACAACACACCATCCCCATCGGAGTATATGTTAAGCAGCGATTCCGCTCAACCAAGCGACGTTACATTAGTCTCCAAGCAGTAACACTTCATCCCCAGCGGATATTTCTCAATCCTCCCCCTTCTCCCTGGCAGCGGTATCCAGACTCAAAACTTGGTCAGATAGTGCATCGGAGGAAGCATACACCTTTTATTCTCCAGCCAGAGATTACAACGGACTCCAGACTCTTCAAGCCCGGTCTCTCAGCAACCATCAAATGCTCTCCAGCGAGATCTACACTCGAAATCCCCAGTAGAGCACCTCCTAAATTTCCTCAGCAGGATCTACATACAAGGTCCCCAACAAATCGCCTTCCAGATTCTCCTCAGCAGGGTCTATGAGATCCCCGACAACGGGCCTCTCAAATCTCTACCTTCCTCAACAATATCTAGGCCCAAGACTTGGTCAGATAGTGCATCGGAAGGATCCAGGATATCTTTCTTCTCCTTTAAAAGCGGGTTTCTCATCTACTCAAATCCCCAAGCAGAAGTCAGAAATCTTCAAACAGAATATCCACATCTTCTTCAAGATGGATATGTTTTGAAATATCACAACATTCATCATTCATACATTTCTCATAAAAGTCATAACTCATGTCATTCATATACACTGTCATGCATCATACTTTGCATAAGACTAACAAATATTCTATCAAAGTTTTTCTTGTCTTCTCCAAAGCAGTGTGATCACCGGCGCAAACAAGTCGAGTTAAGCCCCAGCCGGCGGAAAACTATCGAAAGACCGCCTTCACAAACAGGTCGAGGATTAAGCCCGAGCCACGGAAAACCATCGAAAGACCGCCTCCAGCGAGGTCGGGATTAAGTCCGAACCGCGGAAAACTATCCGAAAGACCACGGTTATCCTCCGATAACGAGCAATGGATCAACACCGACACCACGGGAACTATCCACATTTTGCCAACTACAATCTCTCGGAGTAATCGGCCGAAGATTTATTACGATTATCAGCAGACCACGAGTCTAGCGTACGACTCAGTTGCCTTGGATGGCATCTTAAGCCCATCTCCGACTATTTGTCAACATCTCTTCACTTTCAGAATGCTGCATGTATGGTTAAAAATCAATACAAACCAATAACCTCATTCAAGGTGAACCCGAAGTCTAACGTACGACTCCCTTTGGATGGCATCTTAAGCCCATCTCCTCTCTGTTCCAGGAACATCTACAGAGTCTAACGTACGGCTCGCTCCCCAGCATCGACCTTTCCAGATGGCATCTTAAACCCATCTCCGTCAGCTCTCCTATTTAACGACTCCGAGTCTAGCGTACGACTCGTTCCCCAGCGAAGTCTCCAACTTCTCCAAATGGCATCTGTAAGCCCATTCCCGCATCATCCACCAACAGCGAGTGTAAATTTTCAGGTGTACTCGGTGTTCAATCATCTTCTACCTCCAGGTCGCGAAAGACAAGCATGTCAATCTAACCCTTCGGTACAAGAAGATTGAGCAGGGGCATTGTCATACCCCAAATTTTCCCTCCATCTTCTCAAAGATATTTCATACATCCTACTCAAGGATTTCTCGAGAGTTGATCGGACAATCTCTCTCTGACAATCAACCCAAACTAGGGTTTGGTATCTCTCAAGCCAAGATGGATTTCCAACATCTCCAATGGTCTTCATGCCTCCTCATATGCAAAGATTCTCCATGTCAAGTTTCAAGCTTCACAAGTCAAGTTTCCTCGAACAATTGCTCGGATGGTTGAAAATCGGTGTATTGGACAAAAGTCAAGCGTGGTCAACATCTGATCAAAACTTCGATTTTTGGTCAACATCCTCATTTTAAGTTACATTCATCATTTGATCAAGGGTTGATCATGATTCATCAAGAAAACTCAAGATTTGCCCAAAAGTCGAACTTTCTAAATTAGGGTTTCTAGATGAAAAGTCAACTAAACTTTGGTGATCATAACTTTCTCATACTTTCTCGAAATTTTCCACCACCTCTTGTTTTGAAGGAAATTCAATTCTCTACAACTTCATGTCTCACAAGAATGTCCAAAAATGCTTCATTTGAGAGGTATAGCTCAAAACATTACTGGTCATTTTCAAAGTCAACAAAAGTCAACTTTTGTTTTGAAGATATATTGAGCATGGTAACTCAATTGAGATGAGACCAAAGACATTGGTTAGAGGACTCTTAGATCTTTCCAAAAGTCCAAGAACACTCAAAAATGTGGAAAATTGAGCAAGTTACACCATCTACAAGTTGGGCAATTTTGGAAGAATGCACAAAGAGATACTTCAAAAATCAAATCTTTTGCAAATGGGCCTACTTTTCTTCATCCTAACTTGTTCCTCAAGCAATTAGGAGTGCCCAAGCCCAAAGCCACGAATTTTTGATTTATTTTCTATTTAATTTGTAATTTATTCATTTAAATGCAAATTAAATCTTAAAATAAATTATAAAATTGAAATTAATAGCAAAGATTGATTTTATTCTTTCCTTAAGGTCAATTAACTCACAAATGCCAGCAATTTCGAAATTGGATCAAATTTGGCAAGATTGGATTGAAATTGGACAAATTTGAAAATTTGATTTCATGAGAATATCAAAATTTGATTTCCATTGAATGTTGATCAATTCTTTCCAAAAACCATTCCAAATCCATCCAGTATAAATATATGATGCATACCTATCAAGAAAAGAGGAAAAAATTGCTCCACAAACCCTAACCTAAAGTCAAAATTTCGTGTTCTTGAAGCAACTTGCAATCCTAGTTCCAGCCATCCACAGCCGATTTTGAGGATTCCATTGCATTCCTTGGGTTGTTTAGAGTCGATCCAGACTCTTATATCATTCAAAACCATCAAGAATCACGAAAACCGAATTTGGTTTGTTCTTGAAATTTCAAAATTTGATTTCTAACATTCATGCATTATTAATCTGTTTTGATTGTTTGTTTGTGATTAGAATCAAGTTTGCAAGCGATCTGGGCAAGCCAATCGTGTTTCCATGGCCTGAAACGATATATACCATATTTAGGGTTTCTGAGCTCGATTTAGGGCTTGGCTTATTAGGAAAAATTGGACCACGAGACTAGTACCAATGCATTCGGAATGACACCCTGAATCGAACCATGGCTTTAGAATTAATTTATATTATGTGTGCTTGATTTTTGAATTAGCCAGGGTTGTAGCGTCGAACAATGGCCGACGCTGAGTTTTTAAAAATTCAAAACGAGGAAGACGAAGCTTGGCGCGTGATCTGGAGCATCAGGGGACGACACGTGTTTGTAATCCGTTCGCTCCAGTTTCCAAACAGTGATGCGTGCTAGCTCAGATGGCAAAGGCAAGGGGATTCAAAGTTTGAACACAAGGTCTCCAGTTCGAATCCTGGCAAGACCAATGTTCTTTTCCTTTTTACAAAACTCATTATTTTCCTATTTTCTAATTATTTCAATATTTTCCATTCATTTTAATTTCTTTTCATGATTTTATTTCAGCATTAAAAAATTACCAAAAACACATTTTCTTTTTACATTATTTTCATAAAAATCTTTACTTAATTTAATAAATTAAAAAATATAATTTTTGCATGCATATTTATTTTATTTTTATTTTTGCATTTAAATCATTATAACTTGCATTTTAATTATTAAATCTTTTCCAAAAAATCCCAAAAAATTATTTTAACTTATTTATCTTATTTCCAGCATGTATTAATTTTTCCATATTAAAACTTGCATTTTTCTAACATTTTTCTCTTGTTCGATTCATATTGCATTTTCCGATTTCTTCTTTTTGTACAGGTTGATCCGATTCAGACGATTTTCTCTTTATCATTTTATCATTCTATTTTTTCCAATAATGTAATTGCTCATGGGTTGTAATAGTTTAATCTAGGGCTTTATTTTCCGCATTTTAAATTATGTATCTGCCCCAAAGCCATGTAATAGCGTAGGATTTACCTTTACATTCCGCATTTACTTTCCCCTTATCAATTGTTAGTAACTAGGCGTGTATGGCAAGATAATAATTGGACATAGCTCACACTAATCTTCAAGATAAAATATCTGAATTTGACACACTTCTTTCACACACCCTTAGGGTAATTCTCTCGATGCCTTCGATTCAAAATGGTCATGTCCCTCGAGCGTAGGTATCCTAGCACCGTTGCCTTCAAAATAAATCATCATAGTCCCTTCGATACAAAGATCATAAGACCCACGATGTCGCCTCCGAATACATGATCTTGACCCTCGATTGTCGCCTACGAAAATGATGATAGTCCTTGAATGTGCTAGGATACTTCCTACATTGCCTTCTATGACCATCCGATGTCCCTTGAATGTCCGCTTACATCCAGCGAATGGAGCTACCTACTAACTAATGGTATGCGGCTGCTATTCTAAAGGAATGTAAGTACAACAAAGCGACCAATTAAGGTGGGTAAATAAGTCTTTTAGTTGCTTGCTCTATCAAATGCTTTTCACACCACTTTTCAAAGTTCAAATTCTTTTCAAAACAAAAACATTTCCGAACACTTTGTATACACTCCTACATGAGTCATTACAAAGTCAAAGCGAAATGCCTTTTTCAAAACATTTTTGTCAAACACACAGAAAGCAATTTTTTAAGTGATCTAGAGCAACTAAGAGCCCGTAGATAACTACGGATGGAAAGGGGTGCTAATACCTTCCCTTTTCATAACCATTCTCCCGAACTCAGAATCTAACGAAGGTCTTTTTCTGTTACTTTTACCTTCCCTTAATTGGATAAAAATAAAAGTCGGTGGCGACTCTTGCTATCCGCACATTTGGATACAAAAATCCTACAAAGTCAGTTCACCGTATCACAGATTCACGCTGGAATGTATACAAAGTGTTTTGATTTTTTTTTTTGAAAGTGTGAGGTGTGAAGAGCGCTTTGATAGAGCAAGCAACTAAAAGTCTATTACCTACTCAGAACGGTCGTTTCCGTGTTATTTTACTTTCCTTTAGAATAGTGCTATCCATACCATTAGTTGGTAGGTAACCCTATTCGTTGGATGTGAAGGGACATTCGAAGGGACATTCGTTATGGTCATAGAAAGCAACTTGTAAGAGTATCCTAGCACATTCGTAGGGACGATCATCACTTTTCGTAGGCAACAATCGAGGGACTAGATCATGTATTCGTAGGCAACATCGAGGGACTATGATCTTTGTATCGAAGGGACTATGATGATATGTTTGTGGGAAACGGTGCTAGGATACCTCTACGTTCGAGGGACTTGACCATTTGTTCGAAAGGCAACGAGAGAGAATAGCCTAGGGGGTGCATGTGTAAAGAGAGTGTGTTAAATTCAGATAATTTATCTTGTATTCAGAAGTGATGTACGTTGTTTTTATCTTGCCATACACGCCTAATTACTAGCAGTTTATATGGGTGCGAAAAGTAAATTGCGAAAAGTAAATGTGCAGAAAGTAAATCCTACGCTAATTAAGCTATTACATCCCATGAGCAGTTACATAATATTGAAAAAGAATGCGAGAAAATTAACCTAAACTATTACATCCTGGAAACAGTTACATAATAATCGGAAAAGGAATTGAATTGAAAATAATAGAAAATATGTTAGTGAAAAGATTTTTGAGTTAGGAAAAAGTTTTTAGAATTAGTAAACCTAATTAGATGAGAAAATAATTTTTGGGAATTTTCTGGATTGATTTTAGTAAGAAAAAACGATTGAAAGTCAAATTTTCGATTAATTAACAATTAATTAAAATATGCATGCAAAATATAATTTTTTTTATGTCAAAAATTAAATAAGTATTTTTTTGACCTAACTGCAAAAAGAAAATATTTTTTGTGATTTTTTACTGTGTTAGAAAATTATTTGAAAAGAAATTATTGAAAAAGAAAATATGGAAAAATAATGGAAAAAGGTTAAAGTGCTTCTGGAGGAAGCCATCCCAGAAGCTGGAGCTTCTGGAAAGCCTCTTGCTAGACGTGCCCAGAAGTAGGCACTTCTGGGGATTTTCTGGCCTGGAGGTGCCCAAAAATTGGACTTTCTGGGGCTTTCTACTAAAGACGAGTCCAGAAGCTGGAGCTTCTGGGGCGTGGCGTTTGACAATGGGGTCCAGAAGCTAAAGCTTCTGGACGCGTTGCTTCTGAAGGGGTCTAGAAGCTGGAGCTTCTGGACGTTGTGGCTTCTGGAAGTTGAAATATCAAAAATATTAGAACTTCTGGGGGAAAAGGCAGGGTTCGAACCCGTGCCTTCTAAGAGAAACGCGCGCTGCCTCTACCATTTGAGCCAACCTGTTTTGGTGTTAGACATATGAAACATAAAGAATATAAGGGAAATTGATTTTTGGGAATCAATTTAAAATCAGAAAACGCGCGCAACCTTCGTCTTATTCCTTGGGACATAGGATTTTGGCTACGGCTTTTACCTACGGATTTCCTCTGTAGCTATATCCCTGCAAAATCATAACTCAAGCAATACATAATATAAATTCAAAGTAAAGCTATGGTTCGATTGTAATTAAGCTCCTGATCACGAATATGTCCCTAGTTTTGGCCAATTTTGTCTTAAACGGAAAGCCCTAAATCAAGGTCTCAAACCCTAACCATGGTAGATTCGTGTACCTGTACTGAAACTTCAATCAAACGACACAGGAAGCTTGCAAATAACATCATAAACATGAATATGTGATCAAAATATGTTTAAAATGCATGTAACTATGAATTCGATTTTGAAATTTTGGAAAGCAAACCGTGATGAGGATTGTGTGATTCTGGACGTCTGGATGAGTGGTGATGATTGGAATAGGTTCCTGGGACCTTGAGGATGCTCGTTCAACCCTCAAAACTCCATGATTTGGCCTACAAAGTTGACTTTTTGTTGACTTTTAAAAGGACTTGTAATGTTTTGATCCATAACTTCCAAATGAAGCATTTTCTGCCCAAGCTTGTGAGACATGAAGTTGTAGAGAATTGAATTCTTTTCAAAATGAGTTGCGGTGGAAAAATTTCTGATAAAGTATGTGAAAGTTATGCCTGGTCAAAGTTCTGTTGACTTTTGTTTGAAAAGCCCTAATTTAGAAACTTTGACTTTTGATCAATTCTTGACTTTTCTTGATGAATCATGATCAACCCTTGATCAAATGATGAATATTACTTCAAAACATTGATGTTGACCAAAAATTATGAAGTTTGACTGTATGTTGACCACAGTTGACTTTTTGTCCAATACAACTGATTTTCATCCATCTGAGCAATTGTTTGAGCAAACTTGACTTGTAAGGCTTGAATTTTGACATGGATATTCTTTGAAGAATATGATGAGGTATGATGACCACTTGAAGCATTGGATGTCCATCTTGGCTTGAGAATGGCCAAACCCTAGTTTGGGTTGATTGCTTAGGAGGGGGTTTATCTGGTTAACCCTTGTGAAATCCTTGAGTATAGATATGTGAAATGTCTTGAGAAGTGAGAGGGAAAATTTCGGGGTATAACAGTTGCCCCTATTCAATCTTCTTGTACTGGAAGGGTTAGATTGGCATGCTTGCTTTTCGTGACCTGAAGGTAGAAGATGATTGAACACTCGAGTACACCTGAAAATTTGCACTCGTCGTTGGTTGATGATGCGCTGGAATGGGCTTATAGATGCCATTTGGAGAAGCTGAGCTGGAGAGTGAGTCGTACGCTAGACTCTGTAGGCATCTTTTGAATGGGAGAAACATCGGAGATGGGCTTAAGATGCCATCGGGAGAAGCTGAGTCGTACGCTAGACTTCACGCTCGTCTTTTGAGTAGGAGAGGCGACGGAGATGGGCTTAAAGATGCCATCCGGAGCGACTGATGTTGAGTCGTACGTTAGACTTCACGCTCGTCTTTGAATGATTTTATTGGTATGTATTGATTTTTAACCAAATATGCAGCATTTTAAAGGTGGAGAGATATCGACAAGTAGTCGGAGATGGGCTTAAAGATGCTATCCGGGGCGATTGATAATAAGAGAGAGTTAGAATATACCTTCATCTTGGCTATTCTCGAGATGGATATTTGGCAGGATGTGGATAGCTTTCCTGTCTTGCTTCGGGTGTTAATCCAATGTCTGTTGCCTGGAGACAATTTGTGTGGTCTTTCAGATAGCTTTCCCGTCTTGTTTCGGGCATTAATCTTTGACATGTTGTCTGGAAATGATTTTTATGATCGTTCAGATAGTTCTCCCGTCTTGTTTCGGGTATTAATCTTTGACCATTCGTTTCAAAAATAGCTTTCATGGTCGTTCAGATAGTTCTCCCATCTTGTTTCGGGTATTAATCTTCGACCTTTCGTTTGGAAAAGCTTTTACCTGTTGGGGAGGTAAACTTTTGACAGGATATGGTTAGTCATATGTAGATTATGATGCATGCGAGTGTATGACAATATTACTATGATGCAGATATATGAATATAGATGTATGAATGTAGATGTATTTCAAAACATATCCATCTTGAAGAAGATGGGAACGTCCTGCTGGAGATTTCTGAAGCTCGCTTGGGGATAGGGCTGTTGCAAATCCTAACTCGGAGGGGAAAAGAGATGTTTTTGATTCCTCCGATGCACTCTCTGACCAAGTTTCGAGTCTGGGCATTAATTCTGTTGGAAGAATAATCATTGGGAGATACTCTGCTGGGGGTCTTGTGCGTAGATCTTGCTGGGGAATATCTGATTACTGTTATGAGATGTTATGCCATGATATGCGATGTTTATGCAATGCAATGTTTTCAAGGACCTTAGGAATTTAAATTTGTTAAACAAGCATGAACAAACTTTTTATTAGTTTTGTTATACCCCAAAATTTTCCCTCCCACTTCTCAAGACATTTCACATGTCCATACTCAAGGATTTCACAAGGGTTGACCAGATAAACCCTCTCCTAAGCAATCAACCCAAACTAGGGTTTGGCCATTCTCAAATCAAGGTGGGCCTCTAACATTTCAAGTAGTCATCATGCCTCACCATATGCTTCAAAGAATCTCCATGTCAAGTTTCAAGCCTTACAAGTCAAGTTTTCTCAGACAATTGCTCAGATGGTTGAAAATCAGTTGTATTGGACAAAAAGTCAACTGTGGTCAACATACAGTCAAACTTCATAATTTTTGGTCAACATAAATATTTTGAAGTGATATTCATCATTTGATCAAGGGTTGATCATGATTCATCAAGAAAAGTCAAGAATTGATCAAAAGTCAAAGTTTCTAAATTAGGGCTTTTCAAACAAAAGTCAACAGAACTTTGACCAGGCATAACTTTCACATACTTTATCAGAAATTTTTCCACCGCAACTCATTTTGAAAAGAATTCAATTCTCTACAACTTCATGTCTCACAAGCTTGGGCAGAAAATGCTTCATTTGGAAGTTATGGATCAAAACATTACATGTCATTTTAAAAGTCAACAAAAAGTCATCTTTTTGTAAAGAAGTGTTCATGAGCATGGAAACTTCAATGAAGATGAAACCAAAAAGGCTTTTTAGAAGACATCTTTATCTTTCTAAAATGTCCAAGAACACCCAAAAATGTTAAAAATTGAGCAAGATACACCTTGTCCAAGTTGAGCATTTTTGAGGAGGTGCACAAAGAGAAATACTTGAGAAAACCAAATTTTTTCCAAATGGACCTAACTTTTCTTGATTCAAACATGTTCCTTAGATGAATTGGAACCTCCAAGCCCAAGTCCATGAATTTAATTAAAATAAAAGATAGAAAATCAAAAATTAATTGCAAGATGGATTTTCTCTCACCTTGAGGTCCAAGCAAGCAATTTAATCTGATTATTTCGAAATAATCATGATTGGTAATGAGATTTGATTGAAATTGGCTCAAAAAGGAAATATTTGGTTTGATTCCAAATAAAATAATTTCTCATTGATTGGCTTGATTTTTCTTACAAATTCTTGACCTAATTCACTCTATTATAAATACATGATGTTACTACATGCACATGGGACGAAATTCTGGCCTCAAGAACCCTATTCCAAGCTTCAAAAACCGTGTGTTTCAAGCTACATAGAAGCCATAGTTTCAGTCCAATTCAAGGGATTCCAAGCATTCCATCACGTTCCTGGAGGTCCTCTAATCCATTCCAGACACTCACAGATCGCAAAAGCATCCAGAATCACGAAAGCACGATCACGGTTTGAACAAAATTTTCTCAAAATCGATTTTGATCATACACTCATATTTAACATATTTCGATTGCTTTTTCATGTTTAGAATTCTGTTTGCAATGTTTCTGGACGGTTTGATTCGTGTTTATTTGCAGATTAAGGATGTTTCCATTACTAGGGTTTTGAAGCTCTAAATTGGGGTTTCTCAATCCAAGTAAAATTAGCCAAAACGATTGACACCATTGCATTCAGGAGAGGGTTTCCAGTCGAACCATGCCCCCCACCTGAATTTATATTGCATATTGTGAATTTTTAAAAATTGCAGGTGTTATAGTGACGGACGAAGCCGTCACTATAGGCTTTAGCTACGACCAAAAATCCGTAGGTAAAAGTCTGGTTCAAAAACGTGGAAGAAGAAGGTTGCGCGTGTTTTGCCTTTTTTTAAATATTTCCAGTTCTTAATTTCGCTTATATTCGTATTGTTTCATTATTCAAACAGCTAACATGTCTGGCTCAGGTGGTAACGCAACGCGCGTGTGAAGGAGAGGACCAGGGTTCGATCCCTGGCTCCTACAAATCTTTTTTATCACCTTGCAAAACTAACCTTTTTCATATTTTCTTCTTAATTTAATTTCTTTTCAAATAATTTTCTAACACATTAAAAAATCACAAAAAATATTTTCTTTTTGTATTTAGGTCAGAAAAATACTTATTTAATTTTTGACATGAAAAAATTATTTTTTACATGCATATTTTAATTAATCGTTAATCAATCAAAAATTGACTTTTAATTGTTTTTCCCTACTAAAATCAATCCAGAAAATTCCCAAAAAATTATTTTCTCATCTGATTAGGTTTGCTGACCTTAAAAACTTTTTCCTAACTCAAAAATCTTTTTCACTAACATTATTTTCTCTTATGCGTAATTCTTTTCTTTTTCCGATTATTATGTATCTGCTTCCAGGTTGTAATAGTTAGGATAATTTTCTCGCATTTCTTTTTCATATTATGTAACTGCTCATGGGATGTAATAGCTTAATTAGGATTTACTTTCCGCACTCCTATATTATGTAACTGCCCCAAGCCATGTAATAGCGTAGGATTTACTTTCCGCACTTTACTTTTCGCAATTTGCTTTCCACACCCATATAAACTGCTAGTAACTAGGCGTGTATGGCAAGATAAAAACAACATAGATCACTTCTAATTTCAAGATAACTTATCTGAATTTAACACACTCTTTTCACACATGTACCCCCTAGGCTATTCTCTCTCGTTGCCTTTCGAATAAATGGTCAAGTCCCTCGAACGTAGAGGTATCCTAGCACCATTTCCTACGAAACATATCATCATAGTCCCTTCGAAACAAAGATCATAGTCCCTCAATATTGCCTACGAATACATGATCTCGTCCCTCGATTGTTGCCTACGAAAAGTGATGATTGTCCCTTAGAATGTGCTAGGATACTCCTACGAGTTGCCTTCTATGACCATCCGATGTCCCTTCGAATGTCCCTTCTACATCCAACGAATAGGGTTACCTACCAACTAATGGTATGGATAGCACTATTCTAAAGGAAAGTAAAATAACACGGAAACGACTGATCTGAGTGGGTAATAAGACTTTTAGTTGCTTGCTCCATCAAAACATCTTTTTCACACCTCACACTTTTACAAAGTTAAAACATCTTTCAAAAACGAAACATTTCCGAACACTTCGTATACATTCCAACGTGAATCATTACGAAGTCAAATCGAAATGCCTTTTGAAAACATTTTCAAACACACACACAGAAAGCAAATTTTTAAAGATGATCGAAAGCAACTAAGAGCCCGTAGATAACTACGGATGGAAAGGGTGCTAATACCTTCCCTTTTCATAACCTTCTCCCTTACTCAGAATCTAACGAAGGTCTTTTCCTGTTCTTTTCACCTTCCCTTAATTGGATAAAAGAAAAGTCGGTGGCGACTCTTGCTATCCGCAACATTTGCGATCAAAAGAAAAACAATCCAAAGTCAGTTCTCCCACCGTATTATAGAACTGGCGACTCTGCTGGGGAGTACACCCTAAAGAGAGAATACCTTAGGGATTTTAGATCACTTTACTGCTTTCTGTTTGACTTATATGCTTTACTTTAAGGGTTGCTTGGGTGTTATACATGTGGGGGATCCTACACCCGGATCCAGGTTTCCTTAGGTAAGTAGCAATAAATTGTCGCGACTGTTAGGCGTATACCGAAACGGTCAACATGATGGCTACGTTAGTGCGACACTTTGGATGTCCTGATGCTCCTCATGCTCAAGTTGAGGAATGTATTTGGCGTCTGCGTGGTGTCACCAGCACTAACTCAACTTTTAGAACCCTAATTGACCCATCTTGGCCATTAGAAGGTAGTGAGATGGCCGACTTTGGTGTAAACCGAGGTTGGTTGATACTCGATGCTACTCTCATTAAGATTCGACCTTCAGGATGTTTCAGTCGACCACTTGGTAGTCGTATTGAAATAAAGCCTACGAGAAAGATCAATGATATGAGATTCCTAGAACCCAGTTACTATTATAGGACAGGATGAACCCACTCAAACTTTGGTAGGGTAGTCACCTATACCTCATGCAAGCCTTAAACTTAGGGCTATTGTGTGAATTGTTTGTGCTTGCTATCTGTTTAAACATGACATCATGACATCATAACATTGCATATCATTTCTAACTATTTCAAGGACCTAAGAATTTATCTTTGCTTTGTTTTGTAGAATTATGGCTTCCAGAAAGACTATCCGGATCAACTTCATGGGTGTACCTTCTCAACTCAAAGAATTGGTTTAAAAAATTTCCGGTCATGCTCAGTTCATCAAAAGACATGGTTATCTACTTGATTTGGTTATCTCCGGTTTTGAAGAAGATATGATGCACGTCTTATTCCATTTCTTCGATCCGAAACACCATTGCTTTACATTCCCAGATTATCAGTTAGTTCCTACCTTGGAAGAGTTCTCTAAGCTACTTGGGATACCTATCCTTGATTAGATACCATTCACCGGTTCAGAAAAAGCTCCGAGGTACGAAGATATCGCATCAGCGTTACATCTAAAGCGATCAGACATTGAAGCCAATTGGGAAACAAGAAGCGGAGTTAAGGGTTTAATTGCTAAGTTTATGATAAAGAAAGCTCGAGAATTCCTAAAAGCTATGAGTTTCCATGCATTCGAAGACATTGTGGCCTTGCTAATCTATGGCTTGGTACTATTTCCTAATCCAGATCAGTTCATAGACGTGAACGCCATCAAGATATTCCTTACTCGTAATCCTGTGCCTACTTTACTTGGAGACATCCTGCATTCTCTCCACACTCGTACTATCAAACAACAAGGAACTCTCATGTGTTGCATACCGTTACTTTCCAGGTGGTTTATTTCGCACCTTCCTCAAACAGTAATGAAGAACGAGCAAAGATTGAAGTGGTCTCAAAGGCTGATGTCACTCTCTCATTTAGATATCCGTTGGTGTCTTTTCTCTCAAAAGGACTTCACATTCATTGAGCGTTGTGGGGAATTCCCTAATGTACCACTCCTTGGCATAAGGGGAGGTATCACTTACAACCCTTCTCTAGCTCTACGTCAGTTTGGTTATGCTCGAAGAGATGGTCCTCATGATATGCTTCTCCAAGACATTGTGTTCGACTACAACCACGATCTCTAGAATTACCATTGAAGATTTGTGCACGCTTGGGGAATGGTAAAGAAGACTGATACCAAGACTTTGGGACACAAAAATTCCATTCCTTGGGAACCTTACCTCAAATGGGTGCGAGCTCGAACTCAAAACCTCATGATGCCATTTACACCTGTTCTACCAATGATCATGGAGCCTGTTGCTATAGGTGACGAACCCTATACCGTTCTCCATCCTGACATGCCTACTGATTTTGAAGACTTGAAGAGATCCCGGATTCAACTCAAAGAAGAAAGGGACACTTTCGAAGCTCAATGCTATGCAAGCGAGAAGAAGGTACTAGAGTTGACAAAACTACTTCACGAGGAGCGAAACATCAACACCTACTTCAACACCAAGAGGAAGTGCCCATGGGAGACTTAGAGCATTAGGAATTTGTTTTTATTATTGTCTTTTGTACTTAAGAAAAGAAAAAGAAAAACTAATAAAAAGTTTGTTCGTACTTGTTTAACAAATTTAAATTCCTAAAGTCCTTGAAAACATTGCATTGCATTGCATAACATCGCATATCATGGCATGACATTTCATAACAGGTACATTGAAAATCGGTTTTCTTATTTTCTTGCTATTTATTTTAGCAGAAATGGCTCTTGAACAGACTGTCAAAGATCTCCAGGCTCGAAATGCTCAGTTCCAGGAAATGTTCACCAGCTTGGTCCAAGGCCGGAAAGACTTGAAGAAGCTCATCACCAGAAAGAAGAAGGTCATCGGTGTCCTCAACATGGGAAGACGTCATAAGGGCGGACCTAGGGTGGTCAGCCAGATAGAACTCTCAGACAAGAGCGGTGAAACTGATGGAAGTGTCAAGAATAACGAAGGAAGCCAACATGAGTTTGAAAACAGAGAAGAAGACTATGAGAACGAGCAATATTCTCTTGGGGATGACAAATAAAAACAACTTGAAGACCGTCTGAATGTTGTGGAAAATCTGAAGATGTCCGGGCTGAATTTTGATGATCTGAGCCTAGTTCCTGGTGTGGTAATTCCCCGCAAGTTCAAGGTTCCTACTTTTGCCAAGTATGATGGCATCTCTTGCCCGAAGCTGCATTTAAAGTCCTATGTTCAGAAGATCCATCCTCACACTGATGGCAGGAAGCTATGGATCCATTACTTCCAAGAGAGTTTATCCGGAACTCAGTTGGAATGGTATTATCAGCTAGAGAGTGCCCACATCCATACCTAGAATGACTTAACAGATGCTTTCTACAAGAAGTACCAGTACAATGCTGAACTAGCACCCACTCGCATGCAACTACAGAGCATGTCTATGGGTCGTGACGAGAAGTTAAAAGAGTATGCTCAGAAGTGGATAGATCTAGCAGGCAGAGTTCAACCACCTTTGTCCAATAGGGAGTTGGTTGATATGTTTATGGGAACACTGACTGACCCATTTTTCAATCATCTGATTGGAAACTCTTCGGTCGGATTTACCGAGTTGATACTGACAGGAGAACACATTGAAGTTGGAATCAAGAGCGGAAAGATTCAGGTAGAGTCATCTTCAAATGTTGCAAAGAGATCTTTTGGTAAGAAAGAAGCCAATGCTGTGTATGGTCAGAAAAGCCGTGCCAAAGCTGATCATACTTAATCTGTGGGGGAAGTGGTGATCTCTAAGCCTGCACCAGCGCAACCTCAACGAGACAACGCGCGTAACCAGAACGCGCCACGAAGACAGTTTACGAAGATCAACATGCCATTGTCGCAAGCATTGCAACACATGTTGAAAGCATAGCTGATTACCTTGAGGGATCCTCCTCAACACATCAACACTTCCTCTCCAAAGTACAATCCTAATGCCAAGTGTGCATACCACTCCAACATCCCAGGGAACGACACCGACAACTGTTGGGCTCTGAAGAACAAGATTCAAGACATGATTGAAGCTAAAGAAATTGAGTTTGATCCTCCTGCTGAAACTCCGAACGTGATCAACGCGGCAATGCCTAACCACGACAAAAGTGCCAATGCTATTGACAAGAACTCTTATGTTTATGATGTGAACGACTTGACTATTCCTCTGATGACTGTTAAGAAGAATCTGCTGCAAGCCGGTGTCAATCTAAGATGCCCGGAGAATTGTCGTTGGTGCCCATCTGCACCTGACGGATGAGCTTAGTTGAGAAGGCGTATTCAATGCATGATGGATAACCGAGAAGTGCTATTTCTGAAACCTTCACCTGTGGAGAATCTGTGTGAAGACATGTCTAAGAATCTGAAGATCGAAGATGTGAGCGAAGCCGTACCAGAAGTCTGGGATACTTTGGGGCAGCCAAGTAGAAAGTTTGATTTCATGGTGAAGTATACCGTTCCTGAAAGCTACAAGATTCCTATTCAAGATGTCAAGGCAACCGGAATGGGGAGACAATTTCCTAGAAGACTATGCTGATGTAAACACAATAAGGATCTCCTTTGCCGATCCTACACCTAGAGTGGCACCTCTCATTATTACTTCTCCTAGACCAATTCCATACTCCTCTGACAAAGCTATACCGTGGAACTATGGAGCTGAAGTTTACTATCATGGCATCAAGCAAGACCCACTAACCATCGAAGACATTACAGTTGAAGCTACCATTCCTGACATCGACAACATTACCGGATCAAGCAAAGTAACCAGAACCGAAAGAGTATTTTCTCCAGAGATCTCTCCACCAAAAGACACTGCGACTCCAGCTCGCATTCCAGCTATCAAACCAATTCCCGAAGCGCAAGGGAAAGAACCAGTAACTCATCCTGCTCAGACAGAAGTACCAAAGGAAGTTGCTGAAGATACCTCTAAGCAAGAAATGGAAGAAATTATGAAGATCATCAAGAAGAGTGACTACAATGTTGTGGAACAGTTGGGACAAACTCCGTCCAAGATATCCATGTTGGCTCTGCTATTGTGCTCTAAGGCTCATGCTAAAGCCTTAGTGAAGTTTCTGAAAAATGCTCACATACTGCAAGACACTACTACTGATCAATTTGAAGTTTATATTGCTAGCCTGGCTTCTAGCAACGGTCTAGGCTTCTCTGATGTTGATTTGACTCCTGCCGAAAGGAAACACAACAAATCCTTGCACATCTCTGTTGAATGTAAGGGCACTACATTGACTCATGTTTTTGTAGATACCGGTTCTGCTCTAAATATCCTACCGAAGAGTGCTTTCGACCGACTTGATGTTGAAGGATTGGTCTTGAAGCCTAGCGACATAATTGTAAGAGCTTTTGATGGTTCTAAGCAAACAGTACTTGGAGAGCTCATTCTACCGGTTAAAGTCGGTTCCCAAACTTTCGACTCCACTTTCTTTGTCATGGACATCCATCCAGCTTACTCTTGCCTACTTGGACGCCCTTGGATACATGGGACAGGCGTTGTTACCTCTACCTTGCATCAGAAGCTTAAATACCCAGTGAAGGGAAAGATTGTTACAGTATGCGGTGAGGAGGAATATATGGTGAGCCATCTGCAGTCATTCCGATACCTCGAAATGGAAGGTGAATTCTTCGAAACTCCTGAAACAACCGGATGAACATCATCCGATAACTATATCAATGAAGTCGCCATCGAACGTTTTTTATCTCACAAAAGGAGAAAGGTAAACGCATCACGAAAACCTAAAAGGGATAAGACACGGTCTTGCGACCGAGAGATAGGGTAAGGGAATCTATTACGCGAAGGGAAGGTATTAGCACCCCACACGTCCGTAGTACTCTATGGTATCCACTTCTATTTTCTATCTAATGGGTGTGTTTATATCTATTTACTGCTTAATTGCTATCTGTATGCTCAAAGAGAATGCATGTGAAAGAAAGGAAAATAAAGGAAACACGGGGAAAAGAAGGAAGTATTTACAAAGTTTTCTCGATCGAGCCCCGTGACAAGATGCCTACGTATTCCCTCGTGCAATGGGAAAGTCAGAGCGTCGTAGTTCGGCTCATATGTTTTGGTGGGTTATGTGTTTTTTACTTATACAAAATATTTTAAACACAAAAAGAAAATCCGTAGGCAAAAAGTTTGCATTGGTTGGTTGTTTTTACCTTAAAAAATGGAGTTTGAACATTATTAAGTGTTTTGGTTTGCAAAAGAAAAAGAAAACAATTTTTAGTTTTATTACATGCATGAATGCAAAAGAAACTAGAAAACAAACAAGGGAAACTATCTAATGCCATCCCTAATGTCATCATGCATGGATTGCAACCTAAGGTCTAACTCGAATCACTACCTAAGGTAGATTCAAGAGAATCCTAAGGGAACACGGCAAAGGTTTACAACCTAGATCTATGTCTATCTCGAATCGCTAGCTAAAGTAGAGTCGAAGATGACAAAAAAGGATGGAAAAGGTTTAAAACCTAAGTCTATGTCTATCTCGAATCACTAACTAAAGTAGAGTCGAAGACGAAAAAAGGGACGAAGCAAACAAGTGCTTTGGCAAAAGCACACCAACAATGTAATGCAAACAAACAAATGACACACAAGCGCAGGAAAAGGAGGAAGTCCCATAGCCTCGACAATAACGAGCATACCGTGAGTCAACCAGGAGCCGACACATCCGATTCCTGTGAAGAGTAAATGATGCGAGTTCTGCAATAAATGCGAACCCCAGGAAAGCGTGGAGAGTCAGAATAGGGAACTCTTACCACTTTTATTATTGACTCGATAAAGGAAGCAACACGATTCGCGTGTGCTAACCTGACACGGACTAGAACTGTGCGGGGGGTTGATTGCGGACCCTTTTTCCGGCTTACCCATATATCAATGACTCGATGAAAGGAAATATAAAAAGCGGGACTTTGCTTGGTGGTGCCACGTCGGGTGTCCTAACCACTCTGACCTATGCAAGCACAAATATAAACACTTACTGAGAATTACCTCCCTATGCATTAGCAAAGATTTTTTTTTAATTGACACTGTTTGAAGGTAAGCGGTTGTTGTCATTTATCCTATATGATACTGTCTATTATCTATGTTAATAGAAATTTTATGGTTTTCGTTAGAGATTGAATGAACCATGAATAAGACAGAATGAGGGAGAGATGTATAGAGAGAACTCAAAATCTCCTTGAGATTTAATTATGATTCATCAATTGAAGTCCAGGACAAAAAAATGAACCCCTAAAAAAATGCTTTTTTACTCGTCTTCATTAATGAAGAAGATTCTCGGAGATGAGATAAAAAAAATACAGTTTTGGTTGTTTCATTTTTACTCGTCTCCAAAATGAAGAAGAATCTCGGAGACGACATAAAAAATATACAGTCTTGGTTGTTTCTTACACTAAAAATAATTTTAGTGCATATAAGAAGTCATATGCAAATCATTGAAAAATTCAAAATCACAATATAATTAACTTAATTAAGAATGAGAATATTTTACGGGCCTTAATTGCTCCAATTTCTAGGTCACATCCACCATCTCAAAGAAATGAATGTTGTGTTTTCTTTTGCTTCAATTGCGAAAAATCAAGTCATATAACTAAGAAATGTAGGAGTATGTCTATACCATGTCCTAATCCTATGATCAAAAAAACAATAAATTAAAGCACAAATGATAACGAATTTAATTTTATCATAAAATTTGATAATAAATAAGTTAATTATATGATAAATATTATAAGACATTGAAAAACTTCAAACAGAAAAAAAAATATCATTTGTTAAGCAAAGATTATAAAACATTGAAAAACTTCAAACAGAAAAAAAAAATCATTTGTTAACTGCTCTCAGTAAAATTGGGAAGTGTAAAATTAAAAAAATAAATGAAAATCACAACAAATAAGTGAAAGCACCGTATATTGATGGTTAAGATATGCATATAAAATATATATTAAGTAGTCTCGGTCAGTAAAAAAAAAGTATATATTTTAATAATTACTCGTTATCCGATAACTTTGAACATTAATTCGCATTAATTTAGTGATGTTTTAAATTTAAAAAAATGATAAATTATATTTTTCATAAAAAAATTGGGCATTCATCGATCATAATTGTTTCATATTTTTTTATTAAAACATATATGTATAATATTTCTTTTAAACTATGAATACTAGCATTTTGTCATACATAAATGCATTTTTAAAGTAAGTAAATGTTTTTTTAGTATAAATTTTAGACATCCAAATTTTTATTGTCATTCAATTAATAATTTTATAATGTCATTCATTAATTGTCTTTTCTAGAAAATAATATTATTGATTAGCCATTTATTTAAAATATTTTTTAAATAAATAGATTTTAAGATTATTTTTTTAATAAATTATTTTAAAAGATATCCATTACAGATTAACTTGATTTTTCGTTTTTAAAATTGATTCTCCACCTACAAAAATAACATTTATTATTAATTAATATGATTTTACATCTTTTCAATAAATTCCAATGACATGATTCTACGAATAGGAGGGCTGGCCCATTAGTACGAGCTTGGATCCCAAAATAAAATAAGAGGAAAGATAGATCAATGAAAGAAAGTATAAGAAAAGAAAGTGAATATAAAGTGAAACTATTATATTATAATTTGGTATACGAGAAAGAGAGAAAACAAATAGTTCGTATAAAAAATATCTAAAATTATACAATGACAAAAATGAATTTAATAATATTATTTGATTTTTACTTTATTTTATTAAATAACTTTAAAATAATTTTTAGTGAAGTTTTTTAAACTTTAGTTAGACAAAATTAATAGTCTTTCAACTTTGATTACTTAATTTTTTACTAAACTTATTTTTAAATTTAAGTTTTATCAATATGTTTTTAAATTAATTTTTACAATACTTTTTAATATTACAATTTTATTTTTAAAACATGACTATTGTCAACTTACATTTCATAGATGAAGCCAATAAATAGATATTATAAAGAAAGAAGAAGATATCTTTTTTTCAAAATATTAAAAGAATGGAGTATATATAGATAAATTAATTAAAAAGGAACATCTTAAATTATTAGTCACATATTATTAATGATATTATATTATTAATGATATTATATAAGATTAATGGTATGTGTGGGTCTCACGTTTTGCTTTTCACTTTACTCTGTCCAACTTCTATGTGTTCAGTTCATCTCCTTATTTCACCTTCTATTGAGCTTGATTATCCTAACACACTCAAACTCAGAAGAGATGGATGTTAAAATGTTGAGAAGTTTTTTCTTTTTCTTTAAAAGCGTTAGATCGATTACAAATCTTAATCTGGTCCCAATTCACATGGTGCCTGAGTCGATCTTACGACTCAGCGCAAAGAGTTTTTGATTAGATTACAGATCTTAATCTGGTCCCAATTCACATGGTGTCTGAGTCGATCTTACGACTCACCGCCAGAGAGCACGAGGTTGTTCCAAACTATCATGGTGATGTGTAGAAAAATACATAAATGTTTTTTATAGTTTACAGTATTGCTCATCTATAGTTTACTTGGTAAGGATTAAGAGTTATAATAATTTTTTCATTTTATTGGTACTAATTGGCAAATATTTTTTTTTAATTGACACTGTTTGAAGGTAAGTGGTTGTTGTCATTTATCCTATATGATACTGTCTATTATCTATGTTAATAGAAATTTTATGGTTTTCGTTAGAGATTGAATGAACCATGAATAACATAGAATGAGGGAGAGATGTATAGAGAGAACTCAAAATCTCCTTGAGATTTAATTATGATTCATCAATTGAAGGCCAAGACAAAAAAATGAACCCCTAAAAAAAATGCTTTTTTTACTCGTCTTCGTTAATGAAGAAGATTCTCGGAGATGAGATAAAAGATAAAAAATACAGTCTTGATTGTTTCGTTTTTACTCGTCTCCAAAATGAAGAAGAATCTCGGAGACGACATAAAAAATATACAGTCTTGGTTGTTTCTTACACTAAAAAGAATTTTAGTGCATATAAGAAGTCATATGCAAATCATTGAAAAATTCAAAATCACAATATAATTAACATAATTAAGAATGAGAATATTTTACAGGCCTTAATTGCTCCAATTTCTAGGTCACATCCACCATCTCAAAGAAATGAATGTTGTGTTTTCTTTTGCTTCAATTGGGAAAAATCAAGTCATATAACTAAGAAATGTAGGAGTATGTCTATACCATGTCCTAATCCTATGATCATAAAAATAATAAATTAAAGCACAAATGATAACAAATTTCATTTTATCATAAAATTTGATAATAAATAAGTTAATTATATGATAAAGATTATAAGACATTGAAAAACTTCAAACAGAAAAAAAACATCATTTGTTAAGCAAAGATTATAAAACATTGATAAACTTCAAACAGAAAAAAAAAACATCATTTGTTAAGTGCTCTCAGTAAAATTGGGAAGTGTAAAATTAAAAAAATAAATGAAAATCACAACAAATAAGTGAAAGCACCGTATATTGATGGTTAAGATATGCATATAAAATATATATTAAGTAGTCTCGGTCAGTAAAAAAAAAGTATATATTTTAATAATTACTCGTTATCCGATAACTTTGAACATTAATTCGCATTAATACGGTGATGTTTTAAATTTAAAAAAATGACAAATTATATTTTTATAAAAGAATTGGGCATTCATCGATCATAATTGTTTCATATTTTTTTATTAAAACATATATGTATACTATTTTTTAAAACTATAAATACTAGCATTTTGCCATACATAAATGCATTTTTAAAGTAAGTAAATGTTTTTTTAGTATAAATTTTTGACATCCAAATTTTTATTGTCATTCAATTAATAATTTTATAATGTCATTCGTTAATTGTCTTTTCTAGAAAATAATATTATTGATTAGCCATTTATTTAAAATATTTTTTAAATAAATAGATTTTAAGATTATTTTTTTAATAAATTATTTTAAAAGATATCCATTTATTGTTGATTAACTTGATTTTTCGTTTTTAAAATTGATTCTCCACCTACAAAAATAACATTTATTATTAATTAATATGATTTTACATCTTTTCAATAAATTCCAATGACATGATTCTACGAATAGGAGGGCTGGCCCATTAGTACGAGCTTGGATCCCAAAATAAAATAAGAGGAAAGATAGATAAATGAAAGAAAGTATAAGAAAAGAAAGTGAATATAAAGTGAAACTATTATATTATAATTTGGTATACGAGAAAGAGAGAAAACAAATAGTTCGTATAAAAAATATCTAAAATTATACAAAGACAAAAATGAATTTAATAATCTTATTTGATTTTTACTTTATTTTATAAAATAACTTTAAAATAATTTTTAGTGAAGTTTTTTAAACTTTAGTTAGACAAAATTAATAGTCTTTCAACTTTGATTACTTAATTTTTTACTAAACTTATTTTTAAATTTAAGTTTTATCAATATGTTTTTAAATTAATTTTTACAATACTTTTTAATATTACAATTTTATTTTTAAAACATGACTATTGTCAAGTTACATTTCATAGATGAAGCCAATAAATATATATTATAAAGAAAGAAGAAGATATCTTTTTTTTCAAAATATTAAAAGAATGGAGTATATATAGATATATTAATTAAAAAGGAACATCTTAAATTATTAGTTACATATTATTAATGATATTATATTATTAATATATTATATAAGATTAATGGTATGTGTGGGTCTCACGTTTTGTTTTTCACTTTACTCTGTCCAACTTCTATGTGTTCAGTTCGTCTCCTTATTTCACCTTCTATTGAGCTTGATTATCCTAACACACTCAAACTCAGAAGAGATGGATGTTAAAATGTTGAGAAGCTGGTTTTTATTTTTTCTTTTAACAGAAAGCGGTTACAGTCGATTACATATCTTAATCTGGTCCCAATTCACATGGTGCCTGGGTCTATCTTACGACTCACCGCAAAGAGTTTTTGATTATCCTAACACACTCAAACTCTGAAGAGATGGATGTTAAAATGTTGAGTCGATTACAGGGCACGAGGTTGTTCCAAACTATCATGGTGATGTGTAGAAAAATACACAAATGTTTTTGATAGTTTAAAGTATTGCTCATCTATAGTTTACTTGGTAAGGATTAAGAGTTATAATAATTTTTTCAGTTTATTGATACTACTTGACAAAGATTTTTTTTAATTAACACTGTTTGAAGGTAAGTGGTTGTTGTCATTTATCCTATATGATACTGTCTATTATCTATGTTAATAGAAATTTTATGGTTTTCGTTAGAGATTGAATGAACCATGAATAAGACAGAATGAGGGAGAGATGTATAGAGAGAACTCAAAATCTGCTTGAGATTTAATTATGATTCATCAATTGAAGTCCAGGACAAAAAATGAACCCCTAAAAAAAAATGCTTTTTTACTCATCTTCATTAATGAAGAAGATTCTCGGAGATGAGATAAAAAAATACAGTCTTGGTTGTTTCGTTTTTACTCGTCTCCAAAATGAAGAAGAATCTCGGAGACGACATAAAAAATATACAGCCTTGGTTGTTTCTTACACTAAAAAGAATTTTAGTGCATATAAGAAGTCATATGCAAATCATTGAAAAATTCAAAATCACAATATAATTAACTTAATTAAGAATGAGAATATTTTACGGGCCTTAATTGCTCCAATTTCTAGGTCGCATCCACCATCTCAAAGAAATGAATGTTGTGTTTTCTTTTGCTTCAATTGGGAAAAATCAAGTCATATAACTAAGAAATGTAGGAGTATGTCTATACCATGTCCTAATCCTATGATCATAAAAATAATAAATTAAAGCACAAATGATAACAAATTTCATTTTATCATAAAATTTGATAATAAATAAGTTAATTATATGATAAAGATTATAAGACATTGAAAAACTTCAAACAGAAAAAAAACATCATTTGTTAAGCAAAGATTATAAAACATTGATAAACTTCAAACAGAAAAAAAAAAAACATCATTTGTTAAGTGCTCTTTGTAAAATTGGGAAGTGTAAAATTAAAAAAATAAATGAAAATCACAACAAATAAGTGAAAGCACCGTATATTGATGGTTAAGATATGCATATAAAATATATATTAAGTAGTCTCGGTCAGTAAAAAAAAAGTATATATTTTAATAATTACTCGTTATCCGATAACTTTGAACATTAATTCGCATTAATACGGTGATGTTTTAAATTTAAAAAAATGACAAATTATATTTTTATAAAAGAATTGGGCATTCATCGATCATAATTGTTTCATATTTTTTTATTAAAACATATATGTATACTATTTTTTTAAACTATAAATACTAGCATTTTGCCATACATAAATGCATTTTTAAAGTAAGTAAATGTTTTTTTAGTATAAATTTTTGACATCCAAATTTTTATTGTCATTCAATTAATAATTTTATAATGTCATTCGTTAATTGTCTTTTCTAGAAAATAATATTATTGATTAGCCATTTATTTAAAATATTTTTTAAATAAATAGATTTTAAGATTATTTTTTTAATAAATTATTTTAAAAGATATCCATTTATTGTTGATTAACTTGATTTTTCGTTTTTAAAATTGATTCTCCACCTACAAAAATAACATTTATTATTAATTAATATGATTTTACATCTTTTCAATAAATTCCAATGACATGATTCTACGAATAGGAGGGCTGGCCCATTAGTAAGAGCTTGGATCCCAAAATAAAATAAGAGGAAAGATAGATAAATGAAAGAAAGTATAAGAAAAGAAAGTGAATATAAAGTGAAACTATTATATTATAATTTGGTATACGAGAAAGAGAGAAAACAAATAGTTCGTATAAAAAATATCTAAAATTATACAATGACAAAAATGAATTTAATAATATTATTTGATTTTTACTTTATTTTATTAAATAACTTTAAAATAATTTTTAGTGAAGTTTTTTAAACTTTAGTTAGACAAAATTAATAGTCTTTCAACTTTGATTACTTAATTTTTTACTAAACTTATTTTTAAATTTAAGTTTTATCAATATGTTTTTAAATTAATTTTTACAATACTTTTTAATATTACAATTTTATTTTTAAAACATGACTATTGTCAACTTACATTTCATAGATGAAGCCAATAAATAGATATTATAAAGAAAGAAGAAGATATCTTTTTTTCAAAATATTAAAAGAATGGAGTATATATAGATATATTAAGTAAAAAGGAACATCTTAAATTATTAGTTACATATTATTAATGATATTATATTACTAATGATATTATATAAGATTAATGGTATGTGTGGGTCTCACGTTTTGTTTTTCACTTTACTCTGTCCAACTTCTATGTGTTCAGTTCGTCTCCTTATTTCACCTTCTATTGAGCTTGATTATCCTAACACACTCAAACTCAGAAGAGATGGATGTTAAAATGTTGAGAACCTGGTTTTTCTTTTTTCTTTTAATAGAAAGCGGTTACAGTCGATTACAGATCTTAATTTGGTCCTAATTCACATGGTGCCTGAGTCGATCTTACGACTCACCGAATCCTAACACACTCAAACTCAGAAGAGATGGATGTTAAAATGTTGAGTCGATTACAGATCTTAATCTGGTCCCAACTCACATGGTGCCTGAGTCGATCTTACGACTCACCGCCAGAGGGCACGAGGTTGTTCCAAACTATCATGGTGATGTGTAGAAAAATACACAAATGTTTTTGATAGTTTACAGTATTGCTCATCTATAGTTTACTTGGTAAGGATTAAGAGTTATAATAATTTTTTCAGTTCATTGATACTACTTGGCAAAGATTTTTTTTTTAATTGACACTGTTTGAAGGTAAGTGGTTGTTGTCAGTTATCCTATATGATACTGTCTATTATCTATGTTAATAGAAATTTTATGGTTTTCGTTAGAGATTGAATGAACCATGAATAAGACAGAATGAGGGAGAGATGTATAGAGAGAACTCAAAATCTCCTTGAGATTTAATTATGATTCATCAATTGAAGTCCAGGACAAAAAAATGAACCCCTAAAAAAATGTTTTTTACTTGTCGTCATTAATGAAGAAGATTCTCGGAGATGAGATAAAAAAATACAGTCTTGGTTGTTTCGTTTTTACTCGTCTCCAAAATGAAGAAGAATCTCGGAGACGACATAAAAAATATAAAGTCTTGCTTGTTTCTTACATTTAAAAGAATTTTAGTGCATATAAGAAGTCATATGCAAATCATTGATAAATTCAAAGTCACAATATAATTAACTTAATTAAGAATGAGAATATTTTACGGGCCTTAATTGCTCCAATTTCTAGGTCACATCCACCATCTCAAAGAAATGAGTGTTGTGTTTTCTTTTGCTTCAATTGCGAAAAATCAAGTCATATAACTAAGAAATGTAGGAGTATGTCTATACCATGTCCTAATCCTATGATCATAAAAATAATAAATTAAAGCACAAATGATAACGAATTTAATTTTATCACAAAATTTGATAATAAATAAGTTAATTATAAGATAAAGATTATAAGACATTAAAAAACTTCAAACCGAAAAAAAAAAACATCATTTGTTAAGCAAAGATTATAAAAGATTGAAAAACTTCAAACACAAAAAAAAAACATCATTTGTTAAGTGCTCTCAGTAAAATTGGGAAGTGTAAATTTAAAAAAATAAATGAAAATCACAATAAATAAGTGAACGCACCGTATATTGATGGTTAAGATATGCATATAAAATATATATTAAGTAGTCTCTGTCAGTAAAAAAAAAAGTATATATTTTAATAATTACTCGTTATCCGATAACTTTGAACATTAATTCGCATTTATTCGGTGATGTTTTAAATTTAAAAAATGACAAATTATACTTTTCATAAAAAAATTGGGCATTCACCGATCATATTTTTTTATTAAAACATATATGTATAATATTTCTTTTAAACTATAAATACTAGCATTTTGCCATACATAAATGCATTTTTAAAGTAAGTAAATGTTTTTTTAGTATAAATTTTTGACATCCAAATTTTTATTGTCATTCAATTAATAATTTTATAATGTCATTCGTTAATTGTCTTTTCTAGAAAATAATATTATTGATTAGCCATTTATTTAAAATATTTTTTAAATAAATAGATTTTAAGATTATTTTTTTAATAAATTATTTTAAAAGATATCCATTTATTGTTGATTAACTTGATTTTTCGTTTTTAAAATTGATTCTGCACCTACAAAAATAACATTTATTATTAATTAATATGATTTTACATCTTTTCAATAAATTCCAATGACATGATTCTACGAATAGGAGGGCTGGCCCATTAGTACGAGCTTGGATCCCAAAATAAAATAAGAGGAAAGATAGATAAATGAAAGAAAGTATAAGAAAAGAAAGTGAATATAAAGTGAAACTATTATATTATAATTTGGTATACGAGAAAGAGAGAAAACAAAATAGTTCGTATAAAAAATATCTAAAATTATACAATGACAAAAATGAATTTAATAATCTTATGTGATTTTTACTTTATTTTATTAAATAACTTTAAAATAATTTTTAGTGAAGTTTTTTAAACTTTAGTTAGACAAAATTAATAGTCTTTCAACTTTGATTACTTAATTTTTTACTAAACTTATTTTTAAATTTAAGTTTTATCAATATGTTTTTAAATTAATTTTTACAATACTTTTTAATATTACAATTTTATTTTTAAAACATGACTATTGTCAACTTACATTTCATAGATGAAGCCAATAAATATATATTATAAAGAAAGAAGAAGATATTTTTTTTCAAAATATTAAAAGAATGGAGTATATATACACTACGCCAAAATTGATATTTTGTATCGCCTAATTTAATAGCACTTATAAATAAAGTGCTATTAAAAAGGAAAAAACACATTTATAATAGCACTTTAGGGTCAGACGCTATTATAGGATATATACAATGTAATTTTGATAGCACTTTGTGACAAAACGCTATTATAAAACTTCAGTAAGATAGCGCTTTCTTCAAAACGCTATTAATATTATACAATAAGATAGCAATTTCATCAAAGCGCTATTAATAATATTCACTAAGATAGCACTTTTGTCAAAACGCTATTAATATTAATATTATACATTAAGATAGATTTTTTTTCAAAGCACTATTGTTTTCTCTTATAATAATTTTTTTTATTAAATTTTTTATTTCTTCTTAATTTATCCCCTTTTATACTCTTCTGTTGCTATATTTAAGTTGGTGGAAGAGTTTTAATTTTAGTTGCTCATATATTTTTGAATAGCAAAATATACTTTTTAATCTAAGGATTATAATAGATGGAATAGTTTCTTTTAAATCAAAATTATAAAAGTCATGAAAATAAAAGATATAATAAATAATAAATAATTTATGCTCATGTAAAAAAATCGTAATTAAAATCGTAAATAAATAATATGTGTTAGGCCCAATTAAAATTTTAATAATTAATTTGGGCAACGGTCTTTAGTGGACAGACTTTGGTGGACGGCGAATCAAAAATCCTAACTCAATCCGCCATTTTTTTTACAGATGGACGGACCAGCCAGCCCAATATACCATGATCCGTTTTGCCACCCCAATTTAACCGTGTAAATTATTTTTACACCATCAGCCATGTCATATAATTTATTTTAAAATAATAGTGTGATTTGTTACTTAACTTAATTGTGATTAGTTAACGGTATAAAATTATTTTATGGTTCAAATTGTTTTTTCTCATACTAATATAACATGACAAATTAAATATAAATTTTTTGATTGATGGTAAATATAATATTGATTAATTGACCGTACACTACGAGTAAACTTATAAATAAATAGTTTCAATCAAAATAAAAAATAAATAAGTAAAAGATTTGTTAAAATATAAAAAAGATTAATAATAAAAGATTTGTTAGCAGATTAATCTGTTTTAATAAAAATCTTTAGAAAAACAAAAGAAAAGATTTTCTCTTAATATATATAATATAAATAAACAATTTCCCTTTAGCCTTTCATCTCCTCTCCTCAACCAAACCCAACTTTCCCCTTCCATCTCCTCTCCTCAACCAAACCCATGGCGACAACTTCTGTGGTGCCGGCAAATCGTCGGTGAACGGTTATCTCCAACGAGGATATGGACTTTGAGACGACGGAAGGTGTGAAAGCGATTGCAACGTTCGAAGGATGGTATAAAGAGGATTTGCTGCGTGGAATCTACGCGTGCGGTTTCGAAACCGCGATTCAACAGTCGTCGCGCTATCATTCGTGGACGTGATGATTGTTCGGCGCAACTGAACCGGAAAACTTCCATGATTGCGCTTACGGTTTGTCGTTGTTGATACGTCTCGAGAGTGATTTTCTTTCTTCTTGTTTGGTGATTTTTGTTATATTGATTTGTTTGGATAAGCAATGGGAAGATAGGATATTAGTTTAGAGTAATCTGAGGTTCAATTTCATGATTAGGGTTTTTTGGGGTAATTTGGAAGAGTTAGTTTAGGTTCGGATTTATTGGATTTATCGATTTGGGTTTCTTGATGTAGGAATTTAATTAATTAAAGTTTGAGTTTTTTGAATTTTGATTAAAGATTTATGGTTTGCTAAGAATAAGTAGATCGGTTTATTAATCATGAGGCCAATTTTGCAATTTTGGAACAGTTTAATTGTGTCTCAACAAGAGACCACCAAAAAGTTATATTGGCTATTGGAGATTATATTAATATACAAGCTCATGCTTGTATTGGAGGCAAAAGTGTTGGAGAAGATATAAGGAAGCTTGAGCATGGAGTTCATGTGGTGTCCGAACTCGGCGAGTCTGATATGATCAAAGGAGAACATTGCGCAACTATCAAGTTACTAGTTCGTAAATTAATTGCTTCTACTTGTCAATGCTTGATTGTGCTTTTCTTGTTGTCGTGTGTCGAGGATTATCTTACATTTTGCTTTTCGTTTGATTTAATCGATGAAATGTTGAGCGAGGATTTAAAGATCAAATTTATGATGTGTATAGATACCTCCCACCTTTTCCTTTTCGATGCCCTCATCTTCCTCATTGTGTTTGGAATATGGAATTTTTGCAATCTGAAATCTTAATATATGCTTAAATTAAAACAAACTAAGGTCCTCATGGCTAATTAGATATTTGTAAGTAGACTTCACAATTGTTTAATGTTTGACAATGATGATGAATAATATCTGTTGAATTTTATAAATACCAATTTTAATTCATGCAAATAGCGCTATTAAGTAGGGATATTAGAGGTGCGCAGTGTTCCTGTTTGATAATTGGATTTACATCATATGAAAGAATTAAGTTAATGCTCTGACCAATGAATGAAGCCTTTTTCGGTTACAAAATAGTCTTTTTTTTTTCATAATATAAGATCATTTTACTTTTGTATTCTTGAATCAAGTACATCCTTCAATGATAATATTCTTATACGTTTTATGAATCTCGTCTTGATTTTAATTTCAAACTTAAGTTGGCAAATTATCGATATTTTATCTCATTTTATAACCTAACTGGATGCATCTTTTGGGTCTTTGGTCTTAGTTCTTGGTGTGATGTTTGTTTCGCTCTTGTCTTAAACTTGTGAATCATTCTCGTCTTTTTCCCAAACTTATGTTGTTCAGTTGTTTAGTTTTTACCGTTTGCTTGATTTACGCTACCTCATGAAATTCGGAGATGACAAACAAGTTTATGATCCGGTGAGGATCCTTGTAAACGTGATGAATTGACATTGGAGGTCCGCAATTGCTTTCATTGTCCTCGTGCTTTTTGATATTTACCTGGATATTGATGCCATGCTATTTCTTTGCTGAATATTTGATGATTTTTGTATTAATTGTACCGTTTGCTTTGTCTTTTGCACTAAAATATAGTAACCTGTTTTTATTATGAAGTAATGCAAACAATGAAACATCTTATAACCCATTGACTAGTAACAAATAAAATTATTGAGAAATTCCTGCATTAATTTGTTTGAATTGTTGACACTGATCATGCGATTGCTTCTTTCATCAGGTTTCTCTAGTTATTAATTATGACCTTCCAAAGAATCGAGAGGTACATTCATAGGATTGGTCGTTCTGGACGTTTTGGACGAAAGGTATTGAGAATGTTTGAATTAATGTTTCTTGACTCAAGTAGTCAGTTTGATTTTCATATCAGAAGCTTCGTTTTACAATATTAAAAATGGGAAGATAGGATATTAGTTTAGAGTAATCTGAGAATAGTATTAATATTAAATCGAATCCCCTGTAGGGTCTTAATAGTATTGATATTAGTTTAGGATATTAGTTTTGATTCGATTTAATCAATCCCCTGTAGGGTCTTAATATTGACTCTAGTAGAATAGTATTAATATTAAGACCCTACAGGGGATTGATTAAATCGAATCAAACTTGTTTTCTAGTAGAATAGTATTTCATCGAATCAAACTTGTTTTCTAGTAAAATATATTCTCCAATGGCCCTTGAAAGTGTAACCTCATTCAGTGACATTGAATCTGAAACAAATGAATAGCTCTTAGGCAAACATCCGTAAACATGACCAAGTGTACATTATCTTATATAGAGCAATAACATTTGAATTTTAAAATTCAAACAAAACTAATACATAAGTTTTCTCTATTTGATTTGATTTTTATTGTACAATACATAATCACTATTCTTTCTACGATATAGGAAAACAAGAAGCAACTATTTTGCCTGGCTAGCTAAGTGATTGTATCTGTGGATTCGACAGTGCTTAGGTTCACGAAGTGGTTACTACTTGATGTTGTTTTGTTGTCCTTTCTTATTTTTTAGGTATTTTTTGTCTAGTTTAGCTAAGTGATGTACGGTTTTGTTTGAGATTTGATTTGAAGTACTCTAAGTTGGAATGTATGAATCTACTTAGTTTAAAGTACTCTTATATCTATCTACAAATTTGGTTATATAAAACCTCTCTTCTTTTTTAGTATATATATATATATATATATATATATATATATATATATAACCAAAACAATGTTTGTGTAAAAAAAAGTATACCATATTATAATAGCGTTTTGCTCATAAGTGCTTTTAATGAAACATTCTATAATAGCACTTTGTCTGAAAGTGCTATCAAACATGTATCGTATAATAGCGCTTTGTCTGAAAGGGCTAACAAACATGTATTGTATAATAGCACTTTGTCTGAAAGTGCTATCAAAATCAAATCAAAATACATATTATAAAAAGCAAAATATCTACTTCAATAGCGCTTTTGGGAAAAACGCTATTATTAACAAGTACAATAATAGTGCTTTTAAAGTGCTATTATAAAAAAATATTTACAATAGCACCGTGGTTAGTAGCGCTTTTAAGCGCTATCAAAAACAAAATAAAACGCTATTAAATAACTTTTTTGGCGTAGTGATAGATATATTAATTAAAAAGGAACATCTTAAATTATTACTTACATATTATTAATGATATTATATTATTAATGATATTATATTATTAATGATATTATATTATTAATGATATTATATAAGATTAATGGTATGTGTGGGTCTCACGTTTTGTTTTTCACTTTACTCTGTCCAACTTCTATGTGTTCAGTTCGTCTCCTTATTTCACCTTCTATTGAGCTTGATTATCCTAACACACTCAAACTCAGAAGAGATGGATGTTAAAATGTTGAGTCGATTACAGGGCACGAGGTTGTTCCAAACTATCATGGTGATGTGTAGAAAAATACACAATTGTTTTTGATAGTTTACAGTATTGCTCATCTATAGTTTACTTGGTAAGGATTACGAGTTATTATAATTTTTTCAGTTTATTGATACTACTTGGCAAAGATTTTTTTTTTAATTGACACTGTTTGAAGGTAAGTGGTTGTTGTCATTTATCCTATATGATACTGTCTATTATCTATGTTAATAGAAATTTTATGGTTTTCGTTAGAGATTGAATGAACCATGAATAAGACAAAATGAGGGAGAGATGTATAGAGAGAACTCAAAATCTCCTTGAGATTTAATTATGATTCATCAATTGAAGTCCAGGACAAAAACTGAACCCCTAAAAAAATGCTTTTTTACTCGTCTTCATTAATGAAAAGATTCTGGAGATGAGATAAAAAATAGTCTTTGTTTCGTTTTTACTCGTCTCCAAAATGAAGAAGAATCTCGGAGACGACATAAAAAATATACAGTCTTGGTTGTTTCTTACACTCAAAAGAATTTTAGTGCATATAAGAAGTCATATGCAAATCATTGAAAAATTCAAAATCACAATATAATTAACTTAATTAAGAATGAGAATATTTTACGGGCCTTAATTGCTCCAATTTCTAGGTCGCATCCACCATCTCAAAGAAATGAATGTTGTGTTTTCTTTTGCTTCAATTGCGAAAAATCAAGTTATATAACTAAGAAATTTAGGAGTATGTCTATACCATGTCCTAATCCTATGATCATAAAAATAATAAATTAAAGCACAAATGATAACGAATTTAATTTTATCATAAAATTTGATAATAAATAAGTTAAATATATGATAACGATTATAAGACATTGAAAAACTTCAAACAGAAAAAAAAAACATCATTTGTTAAGCAAAGATTATAAAACATTGAAAAACTTCAAACAGAAAAAAAAAAAAACATCATTTGTTAAGTGCTCTCAGTATAATTGGGAAGTGTAAAATTAAAAAAATAAATGAAAATCACAACAAATAAGTGAAAGCACCGTATATTGATGGTTAAGATATGCATATAAAATATATATTAAGTAGTCTCGGTCAGTAAAAAAAATGTATATATTTTAATAATTACTCGTTATCCGATAACTTTGAACATTAATTCGCATTAATTCGGTGATGTTTTAAATTTAAAAAAATGACAAATAATATTTTTCATAAAAAAATTGGGCATTCATCGATCATAATTGTTTCATATTTTTTTATTAAAACATATATGTATAATATTTCTTTTAAACTATAAATACTAGCATTTTGTCATACATAAATGCATTTTTAAAGTAAGTAAATGTTTTTTTAGTATAAATTTTTGACATCCAAATTTTTATTGTCATTCAATTAATAATTTTATAATGTCATTCATTAATTGTCTTTTCTAGAAAATAATATTATTGATTAGCCATTTATTTAAAATATTTCTTAAATAAATAGATTTTAAGATTATTTTTTTAATAAATTATTTTAAAAGATATCCATTTATTGTTGATTAACTTGATTTTTCGTTTTTAAAATTGATTCTCCACCTACAAAAATAACATTTATTATTAATTAATATGATTTTACATCTTTTCAATAAATTCCAATGACATGATTCTACGAATAGGAGGGCTGGCCCATTAGTAAGAGCTTGGATCCCAAAATAAAATAAGAGGAAAGATAGATAAATGAAAGAAAGTATAAGAAAAGAAAGTTAATATAAAGTGAAACTATTATATTATAATTTGGTATACGAGAAAGAGAGAAAACAAATAGTTCGTATAAAAAATATCTAAAATTATACAATGATAAAAATGAATTTAATAATCTTATTCGATTTTTAATTTATTTTATTAAATAACTTTAACATAATTTTTAGTGAAGTGTTTTAAACTTTAGTTAGACAAAATTAATAGTCTTTCAACTTTGATTACTTAATTTTTTACTAAACTTATTTTTAAATTTAAGTTTTATCAATATGTTTTTAAATTAATTTTTACAATACTTTTTAATATTACAATTTTATGTTTAAAACATGACTATTGTCAACTTACATTTCATAGATGAAGCCAATAAATATATATTATAAAGAAAGAAGAAGATATCTTTTTTTCAAAATAATAAAAGAATGGAGTATATATAGATATATTAATTAAAACAGAACATCTGAAATTATTAGTTACATATCATTAATGATATTATATTATTAATGATATTATATAAGATTAATGGTATGTGTGGGTCTCACGTTTTGTTTTTCACTTTACTCTGTCCAACTTCTATGTGTTTAGTTCGTCTCCTTCTTTCACCTTCTATTGAGCTTGATTATCCTAACACACTCAAACTCAGAAGAGATGGATGTTAAAATGTTGGGAAGCTGGCTTCTCTTTTTTCTTTTAACAGAAAGCGGTTACAGTCGATTACAGATCTTAATCTGATCCCAATTCACATGGTGCCTGAGTAGATCTTACGACTCACCGCAAAGAGTTTTTGATTATCCTAACACACTCAAACTTAGAAGAGATGTATGTTAAAATGTTGAGTCGATTACAGATTTTAATCTGGTCCTAATTCACATGGTCCCTTAGTCGATCTTACCACCAGAGGACGGATCTTAATCTAGTCCCAAAGTCCAAACTCACATGGTGTCTGAGTCGATCTTACTACCAGAGGGCACGAGGTTGTTCCAAACTATCATGGTGATGTGTAGAAAAATACACAAATGTTTTTGATAGTTTACAGTATTGCTCGTCTATAGTTTACTTGGTAAGGATTAAGAGTTATAATAGTCTTTCAACTTTGATTACTTAATTTTTTACTAAACTTATTTTTTAATTTAAGTTTGATAAATATGTTTTTAAGTTAATTTTTACAATACTTTTTAATATTACAATTTTATTTTTAAAACATGACAATTGTCAACTTACATTTCATAGATGAAGCCTATAAATATATATTATAAAGAAAGAAGAAAATATCTTTTTTTCAAAATAATAAAAGAATGGAGTATATATAGATATATTAATTAAAAAGGAACATCTTAAATTATTAGTTACATATTATTAATGATATTATATAAGATTAATGGTATGTGTGGGTCTCACGTTTTGTTTTTCACTTTACTCTGTCCAACTTCTATGTGTTCAGTTCGTCTCCTTATTTCACCTTCTATTGAGCAAAAACCAAAGAGTTTTTTATTATCCTAACACACTCAAACTCAGAAGAGACGGATGTTAAAACATTGAGAACCTGATTTTTCTTTTAACAGAAAGCGGTTACAGTCGATTAGGGATCTTAATCAGGTCCCAATTCTCCTGAGTCGATCTTACAAGCAGAGGCCGGATCTTAACCTGGTCCCAATTCACATGGTGCCTGAGTCGATCTTACCACCATAGGGCACGAGGTTGTTCCAAACTATCATAGTGATGTGTAGAAAAAAACACAAATGTTTTTTATAGTTTACAGTATTGCTCGTTTATAGTTTACTTGGTAAGGATTAAGAGTTATAATAGTCTTTCAACTTTGATTAATTAATTTTTTACTTAAAAAATTTTTAAATTTAAGTTTTATCAATATGTTTTTAAATTAATTTTTACAATACTTTTTAATATTACAATTTTATTTTTAAAACATGACTATTGTCAACTTACATTTCATAGATGAAGCCAATAAATATATATTATAAAGAAAGAAGAAGATATCTTTTTTTCAAAATAATAAAAGAATGGAGTATATATAGATATATTATTTAAAAAGGAACATAGTAAATTATTAGTTACATATTATTAATGTTATTATATAAGATTAATGGTATGTGTGGGTCTCACGTTTTGTTTTTCACTTTACTCTGTCCAACTTCTATGTGTTCAGTTCGTCTCCTTATTTCACCTTCTATTGAGCAAAAACCAAAGAGTTTTTGTTTATCCTATCACACTCAAACTCATCAGAAGAGATGGATGTTAAAATGTTGAGAAACTGGTTTTCCTTTTAACAGAAAGCGGTTACAGTAGATTACGGATCTTAATCTGGTCCCAATTCACATGGTGTCTGAGTCGATCTTACCAGCATAGGCCGGATCTTAACCTGGTCCCAATTCACATGGTGCCTGAGTCGATCTTACCACCATAGGGCACGAGGTTGTTCCAAACTATCATAGTGATGTGTAGAAAAAAACACAAATGTTTTTGATAGATTACAGTATTGCTCGTCTATAGTTTACTTGGTAAGGATTATGAGTTAAAATAGTCTTTCAACTTTGATTAATTAATTTTTTACTAAAATAATTTTTAAATTTAAGTTTTATCAATATGTTTTTAAATTAATTTTTACAATACTTTTTAATATTACAATTTTATTTTTAAAACATGACTATTGTCAACTTACATTTCATAGATGAAGCCAATAAATATATATTATAAAGAAAGAAGAAGATATCTTTTTTTCAAAATAATAAAAGAATGGAGTATATATAGATATATTATTTAAAAAGGAACATAGTAAATTATTAGTTACATATTATTAATGTTATTATATAAGATTAATGGTATGTGTGGGTCTCACGTTTTGTTTTTCAATTTACTCTGTCCAACTTCTATGTGTTCAGTTCGTCTCCTTATTTCACCTTCTATTGAGCAAAAACCAAAGAGTTTTTGTTTATCCTATCACACTCAAACTCATCAGAAGAGATGGATGTCAAAATGTTGAGAAACTGGTTTTCCTTTTAACAGAAAGCGGTTACAGTAGATTACGGATCTTAATCTGGTCCCAATTCACATGGTGTCTGAGTCGATCTTACCACCAGAGGGCGGATCTTAATCTGGTCCCAATTCACATGGTGCCTGAGTCGATCTTACCACCAGAGGGCACAAGGTTGTTCCACACTATCATAGTGATGTGTAGAAAAAAACACAAATGTTTTTGATAGTTTACAGTATTGCTCGTCTATAGTTTACTTGGTAAGGATTAAGAGTTATAATAGTCTTTCAACTTTGATTACTTAATATTTTCTAAAATTATTTTTAAAATTAAGTTTTATCAATATGTTTTTAAATTAATTTTTACAATACTTTTTAATATTACAATTTTATTTTTAAAACATGACTATTGTCAACTTACATTTCATAGATGAAGCCAATAAATATATATTATAAAGAAAGAAGATATCGTTTTTTCAAAATAATAAAAGAATGGAGTATATATAGATATATTAATTAAAAAGGAACGTCGTAAATTATTAGTTACATATTATTAATGATATTATATTATTAATGATATTATATAAGATTAATGGTATGTGTGGGTCTCACGTTTTGTTTTTCACTTTACTCTGTCGAACTTCTATGTGTTCAGTTCGTCTCCTTATTTCACCTTCTATTGAGCAAAAATCAAAGAGTTTTTGATTATCCTAACACGCTCAAAAGAGATGGATGTTAAAATGTTGAGAAATTGGTTTTGGATGTTAAAATGTTGAGAAATTGGTTTTTCTTTTAACAGAAAGCGGTTACAGTCGATTACGGATCTTAATCTGGTCCCAATTCACTTGGTGCCTGAGTCGATCTTACCACCAGAGAGCGGATCTTAATGTGGTCCCAATTCACATGGTGCCTGAGTCGATCTTACCACCAGAGGGCAGATCTTAATCTAGTCCCAATTCACATGGTGTCTGAGTCGATATTACAACCAGAGGGCACGAGGTTGTTCCAAACTATCACGGTGATGTGTAGAAAAATACACAAATGTTTTTGATAGTTTACAGTATTGCTCGTCTATAGTTTACTTGGTAAGGATGAAGAGTTATAATAGTCTTTCAACTTTGATTACTTAATTTTTTACTAAACTTATTTTTAAATTTAAGTTTTATCAATATGTTTTTAAATTAATTTTTACAATACTTTTTAATATTCCAATTTTATTTTTAAAACATGACTATTGTCAACTTACATTTCATAGATGAAGCCAATAAATATATATTATAAAGAAAGAAGAAGATATCTTTTTTTCAAAATAATAAAAGAATGGAGTATATATAGATATATTAATTAAAAAGGAACATCTTAAATTATTAGTTATGTATTATTAATGATATTATATTATTAATGATATTATATAAGATTAATGCTATGTGTGGGTCTCACGTTTTGTTTTTCACTTTACTCTGTCCAACTTCTATGTGTTCAGTTCGCGGTTACAGTCGATTACGGATGTTAATCTGGTCCCAATTCACATGGTGCCTGAGTCGATCTTATCAGGGCGGATCTTAAGGGCACGAGGTTGTTTCAAACTATCATGGTGTCAACATACATTTCATAGATGAAGCCAATAAATATATATTATAAAGAAAGAAGAAGATATCTTTTTTTCAAATAAATAAAAGAATGGAGTAGATATATATATATATATATATTAATTAATTAATTAAAAAGGAACATCGTAAATTATTAGTTGCATATTATTAATAATATTATATAAGATTAATGGTGTTTTCCACAAATCTTGCTTCTATGTTTGGGTCTCACCTTCTATTGAGCAAAAAACCAAAGAGTTTTCGATTATGCTAACACACGTAAACTCAGAAGAGATGGTTTTCAAAATGTTGAGAAGCTGATTATTATTCAATGTAAAGCTGATTGATTACGATCTTAATCTGGTCCAATTCACATGGTGCCTGATTCGATCTTTCCACCAGAGGGAAAGAGGTTGTTCCAAACTTGAATCATGATGACGTGTAGAAAAATACACAAATGGTTTTGGTAGTTTACTGTATTGCTCATCTATAGTTTACTGTATTGCTCATCTATAGTATACTTGGTAAGGATTAAGAGTCATAATAATTTTTTTCAGTTTATTGAGAGTTTACTCGGTAAAGATTACGAAATATAATAGATTTTTGATTTCTTTTAATTGACATTGTTTGAAGGTGAGTGGTTAATTTTATGATTTTATTAGAGATCAAATGAACCATGAATAAGAGAGAATGAGGGAGAGATGGATAGAGAGAACTCAAAGTCTCTTTGAGATTTAATTATGATTCATCAATTGAAGGCCCAGGACAAAAAAATGAGCCCCTAATAAAAAAATGCTATTTTACTCGTCTTCATTAATGAAGAAGATTCTCGGAGACGAGATAAAAAAGTACAGTCTTAGTTGTTTCGTTTTTACTCGTCTGCAAAATGAAGAAGAATCTCGGAGACGAGATAAAAAATATACAGTCTTGGTTGTTTCTTACATTAAAAAGAATTTTAGTGCATATAAGAAGTCATATGAAAATCATTGAAAAATTCGAAATCACAATATAATTAACTTAATTAAGAATGAGAATATTTTACGGGCCTTAATTGCTCCAATTTCTAGGTCACAACCACCATCTCAAAGAAATGAATGTGGTGTTTTCTTTTGCTTCAATTGCGAAAAATCAAGTCATATAACTAAGAAATGTAGGAGTATGTCTATACCATGTCCTAATCCTATGATAATAAAAATAATAAATTAAAGCACAAATGATAACAAATTTAATTTTATCATAAAATTTGATAATAAATAAACTAATTATATGATAAATTTTAAAAAATTAATTATAAAAGTTATAATAAATAACTGTCGAGTATCAAATTTGATTTAAAATTTCATTATAAATTTCAATTGATCATGCATACAAATTATTATGCTGCAATTCTAATTCTAGAGAAAATAATTTGGCATATTAACATAACACATGTTTGCTTATTCAAACTTATTCAATTAAAATTTAACTTCACTTCATTATTATAGAAAATAAATTATATTTTTTATATAATATTTTAATTTAATTTATTAAATCTATTTTTAATTTTAATGTAATATTTTGACTTAAAAATATTTTTCTTTTCTATAGAATTATTATGTTTTTAATCCTTACTAAATTGATATTAAGTAAAATATTTTAATAAGAGATTAAATTAGAACTTAAAAATAACTTAGATAATCAAGTCAATTATCTAAGAAGTTATTGCAATGAAGCAAAACGTTACTATTTTTTATTTAATTTTTAGAAGAAAGAAAAACTCAAGAATAAACCAAAGAAGATGCAAATTAATAAAAAAAATTAAATAATCAACAAAGTGAAGCAAGTGGGAATTGAACAATTAACACTATAATCCTAAAGCAATAGTAGAGTCAAATACAAGAAATTGGTTGTCTATTAAAGTTTCTAAAATTTATATATTTTAATATTTCACTATTAAAATTTCTAAACAATACCCCAAAATGAGGCCCCATATTTTTTAGGTCCTGGCTATGGGCTTGCACCAGCCCCATGCTACCACAAGTTAGTTACATAGAGTTGAAGTTAGTTAGATATTCTAACTAATTTTTCTACATTTACAACCATCAATCTTAACTAACTTTATCCTACATATTTACTAATTATGTATATCTAATATCCTCCTCAAAATCATAGTTGGAGCAAGGTGAAACTTTGAACTTATCTTTAAAGACTTGAAAGGATCATTAACCATCATCCCACATTATCCAAGCCAGTATCAAGCTGTAGATAAGTTTGATGTTTTCTAGCTTGCTTCAATGTATCTACCATGCTTTCCATCATAATATGCAAGTTATCCTTCAACAATCTGGTCTCAACAATATCAAGTGCATGTTTTGCAATATGCACCTTCCTGCTTGATCGAAGCCCCGATAAGAAGCCATAAACATACTACCCAAGACCCTCGATTATGGTAACTCCATCTAGTGTTTTTGGATCATAACCAGTAATAATTCGCCACTCACGACTTTCAATTGCGGGTAACTAATTTTGGTAGAATTTCACCAACCAACTCATCCCAACGAGATTCAATAAGATCCAGGATCGACATAGAGATTTCAAAGAAGAAATAATTGCCACACAAATACCTAGAGAAAATCATCGAAAATCCATTGGAGTCGGACTGACATTTCCAATGAAGTAGCCAGCACGTGTTGGCATAAAGTCAAAATGTTGATGGTGTGATTTCATTCATGGATTATTATACATGGATGATCCATAATAGGCAAGAGGAACCAGTGGAATCATAATTGTTATGTCAATTACGTAGAAAAGCATTACAGTAGATACACATATATATATATATATATATTAATTAAAAAAATTAATTGAATATTTAGTACAATCATTTTTGTATATTATTATTCACCCAAACTAGATGTTAGTATTATATATTTTTGTTCAAAAAATTATTATTATATTTGCTTTCAAAATCCATCTTTTAACCGTGCTCTGTAAAAGTAGTTCGTTTTTTTTAAGCAAAGATTATAAAACATTGAAAAACTTCAAACAGAAAAAAAACATCATTTGTTAAGTGCTCTCAGTAAAATTGGGAAGTGTAAAATTAAAAAAATAAATGAAAATCACAACAAATAAGTGAACGCACCGTATATTGATGGTTAAGATATGCATACAAAATATATATTAAGTAGTCTCGATCAGTAAAAAAAAAAGTATATATTTTAATAATTACATCCGATAATTTTGAACATTAATTCGCATTTATTCGGTGATGTTTTAAATTTAAAAAAATGACAAATTATATTTTTCATAAAAAAATTGGGCATTCATCGATCATAATTGTTTCCTATTTTTTTTATTAAAACATATATGTATGATATTTCTTTTAAACTATAAATACTAGCATTTTGTCATACATAAATGCATTTTTAAAGTAAGTAAATGTTTTTTTAGTATAAATTTTTGACATCCAAATTTTTATTGTCATTTAATTTATAATTTTATAATGTCATTCATTAATTATCTTTTCTAAAAAATAATATTATTGATTAGCCATTTATTTAAAATATTTTTTAATTAAATAGATTTTAAGATTATTTTTTTAATAAATTATTTTAAAAGATATCCATTTATTGTTGATTAACTTGATTTTTCGTTTTTAAAATTGATTCTCCACCTACAAAAATAACATTTATTATTAATTAATATGATTTTACATCTTTTCAATAAATTCCAATGACATGATTCTACGAATAGGAGGGCTGGCCCATTAGTAAGAGCTTGGATCCCAAAATAAAATAAGAGTAAAGATAGATAAATGAAAGAAAGTATAAGAAAAGAAAGTGAATATAAAGTGAAACTATTATCTTATAATTTGGTATACGAGAAAGAAAGAAAACAAATAGTTCGTATAAAAAATATCTAAAATTATACAATGACAAAAATGAATTTAATAATCTTATTTGATTTTTACTTTATTTTATTAAATAACTTTAAATTAATTTTTAGTGAAGTTTTTTAAACTTTAGTTAGACAAAATTAATACTCTTTCAACTTTGATTACTTAATTTTTTACTAAACTTATTTTTAAATTTAAGTTTTATCAATATGTTTTTAAATTAATTTTTACAATGCTTTTTAATATTACAATTTTATTTTTAAAACATGACTATTGTCAACTTACATTTCATAGATGAAGCCAATAAATATATATTATAAAGAAAGAAGAAGATATCTTTTTTCAAAATAATAAAAGAATGGAGTATATATAGATATATTAATTAAAAAGGAACATCTTAAATTATTAGTTACATATCATTAATGATATTATATTATTAATGATATTATATAAGATTAATGGTATGTGTGGGTCTCACGTTTTGTTTTTCACTTTACTCTGTCCAACTTCTATGTGTTTAGTTCGCTCCTTCTTTCACCTTCTATTGAGCTTGATTATCCTAACACACTCAACCTCGTAAGAGATGGATGTTAAAATGTTGAGAAGTGGTTTCTCTTTTCTTTAATGTAAAGCGTTACTGACATGATCTTAATCTGGTCCCAACTCACATGGTGCCTGAGTCGAGGTTGTTCCAAACTATCATGGTGATGTGTAGAAAAATACACAAATGTTTTTGATAGTTTCCAGTATTGCTCATCTATAGTTTACTTGGTAAGGATTAAGAGTTATAATAATTTTTTTAGTTGTCAAGGTAAGTGGTTTCAATTGAAGGCCAGGACAAGAAAACTGAACCCCTAAAAAAAATGTTTTTTGAGATAAAAAAATATAGTCTTGGTTGTTTCGTTTTTACTCGTCTCCAAAATGAAGAAGAATCTCGGAGACGACATAAAAAATATACAGTCTTGGTTGTTTCTTACACTAAAAAGAATTTTAGTGCATATAAGAAGTCATATGCAAATGATTGAAAAATTCAAAATCACAATATAATTAACTTAATTAAGAATGAGAATATTTTACGGGCCTTAATTTTTCCAATTTCTAGGTCACATCCACCATCTCAAAGAAATGAATGTTGTGTTTTCTTTTGCTTCAATTGCGAAAAATCAAGTCATATAACTAAGAAATGTAGGAGTATGTCTATACCATGTCCTAATCCTATGATCATAAAAATAATAAATTAAAGCACAAATGATAACGAATTTAATTTTATCATAAAATTTGATAATAAATAAGTTAATTATATGATAAAGATTATAAGACATTGAAAAACTTCAAACAGAAAAAAAACACATTGAAAACTTCAAATGAAAAAACATCATTTGTTAAGTCACAAGAAATTGGGAAGTGTAAAATTAAAAAAATAAATGAAAATTGGGAAGTGTACAATTTTATTTTTAAAACATGACTATTGTCAACTTACATTTCATAGATGAAGCCAATAAATATATATTATAAAGAAAGAAGAACATATCTTTTTTCAAAATAATAAAAGAATGGAGTATATATAGATATATTAATTAAAAAGGAACATCTTAAATTATTAGTTACATATCATTAATGATATTATATTATTAATGATATTATATAAGATTAATGGTATGTGTAGGTCTCATATTTTGTTTTTCACTTTACTCTGTCCAACTTCTATGTGTTCAGTTCGTCTCCTTATTTCACCTTCTATTGAGCTTGATTATCCTAACACACTCAAACTTAGAAGAGATGGATGTTAAAATGTTGAGAAGTTGTTTTTCTTATTTCTTTTAACAGAAAGCGGTTATAGTCGATTACAGATCTTAATCTGGTCCCAATTCACATGGTGCCTGAGTAGATCTTACGACTCACCGCAAAGAGTTTTTGATTATCCTAACACACTCAAACTCAGAAGAGATGGATGTTAAAATGTTTAGTCGATTACAGATCTTAATCTGGTCCTAATTCACATGGTCCCTTAGTCGATCTTACCACCAGAGGACAGATCTTAATCTAGTCCCAAAGTCCCAACTCACATGGTGTCTGAGTCGATCTTACTACCAGAGGGCACGAGGTTGTTCCAAACTATCATGGTGATGTGTAGAAAAATACACAAATGTTTTTGATAGTTTACAGTATTGCTCGTCTATAGTTTACTTGGTAAGGATGAAGAGTTATAATAGTCTTTCAACTTTGATTACTTAATTTTTTACTAAACTTATTTTTAAATTTAAGTTTTATCAATATGTTTTTAAATTAATTTTTACAATACTTTTTAATATTACAATTTTATTTTTAAAACATGACTATTGTCAACTTACATTTCATAGATGAAGCCAATAAATATATATTATAAAGAAAGAAGAAGATATCTTTTTTTCAAAATAATAAAAGAATGGAGTATATATAGATATATTAATTAAAAAGGAACATCTTAAATTATTAGTTACATATTATTAATGATATTATATAAGATTAATGGCATGTGTGGGTCTCACATTTTGTTTTTCACTTTACTCTGTCCAACTTCTATGTGTTCATTCTCATTTCACCTTCTATTGTGCAAAACCAAAGAGTTTTGATTATCCTAACACACTCAAACTCGGAGACGGATGTTAAAACATTGAGAAGCTGATTTTTTTTAACCGTTACATCGATTAGGGATCTTAATCAGTCCCAATTCTCCAGTCGATCTTACAAGAGATCTTAACCGGTCCCAATTCACATGGTGCCCAACCATCCATCACATCCAACCAATCATAGTGATGTGCACAAATGTTAGTTTAGTAGTACAACTATAGTTTACTTGGTAAGGATTGAGTTATAATAGTCTTTCAACTTTGATTAATTAATTTTTACTTAAATAATTTTAAATTTAAGTTTTATCAATATGTTTTTAAATTAATTTTTACAATACTTTTTAATATTACAATTTTATTTTTAAAACATGACTATTGTCAAGTTACATTCCATAGATGAAGCCAATAAATATATATTATAAAGAAAGAAGAAGATATCTTTTTTTCAAAATAATAAAAGAATGGAGTATATATAGATATATTATTTAAAAAGGAACATAGTAAATTATTAGTTACATATTATTAATGTTATTATATAAGATTAATGGTATGTGTGGGTCTCACGTTTTGTTTTTCAATTTACTCTGTCCAACTTCTATGTGTTCAGTTCCTCTCCTTATTTCACCTTCTATTGAGCAAAAACCAAAGAGTTTTTGATTTTCCTAACACACTCAAACTCACAAGAGACGAATGTTAAAACGTTGAGAAGCTGATTTTTTTTTAATAAATGTTACACGATTAGGATCTTAATCAGGTCCAAATTCTCCTGAGTCGATCTTACCAGCAGAGGCCGGATCTTAACCTGGTCCTAATTCACATGGTGCCTGAGTCGATCTTACCACCATAGGGCACGAGGTTGTTCCAAACTATCATAGTGATGTGTAGAAAAAAACACAAATGTTTTTTTATAGTTTACGATGTCGCTATAGTTTACTTGGTAAGGATTAAGAGTTAAAATAGTCTTTCAACTTTGATTAATTAATTTTTTACTAAAATAATTTTTAAATTTAAGTTTTATCAATATGTTTTTAAATTAATTTTTACAATACTTTTTAATATTACAATTTTATTTTAAAACATGACTATTGTCAACTTACATTCCATAGATGAAGCCAATAAATATATATTATAAAGAAAGAAGAAGATATCTTTTTCAAAATAATAAAAGAATGGAGTATATATAGATATATTATTTAAAAAGGAACATAGTAAATTATTAGTTACATATTATTAATGTTATTATATAAGATTAATGGTATGTGTGGGTCTCACGTTTTGTTTTTCAATTTACTCTATCCAACATCTATGTGTTCAGTTCGTCTCCTTATTTCACCTTCTATTGAGCAAAAACCAAAGAGTTTTTGTTTATCCTATCACACTCAAACTCATCAGAAGAGATGGATGTTAAAATGTTGAGAAACTGGTTTTCCTTTTAACAGAAAGCGGTTACAGTCGATTACGGATCTTAATCTGGTCCCAACTCACATGGTGCCTGAGTCGATCTTACCACCAGAGGGCGGATCTTAATCTGGTCCCAATTCATATGGTGCCTGAGTCGATCTTACCACCAGAGGGCACAAGGTTGTTCGACACTATCATAGTGATGTGTAGAAAAAAACACAAATGTTTTTCATAGTTTACAGTATTGCTCGTCTATAGTTTACTTGGTAAGGATTAAGAGTTATAATAGTCTTTCAACTTTGATTACTTAATATTTTCTAAAATTATTTTTAATTTTAAGTTTTATCAATATGTTTTTAAATTAATTTTTACAATACTTTTTAATATTACATTTTTATTTTTAAAACATGACTATTGTCAACTTACATTTCATAGATGAAGCCAATAAATATATATTATAAAGAAAGAAGAAGATATCTTTTTTTCAAAATAATAAAAGAATGGAGTATATATAGATATATTAATTAAAAAGGAACATCTTAAATTATTATTTACATATCATTAATGATATTATATTATTAATGATATTATATAAGATTAATGGTATGTCTGGGTCTCACGTTTTGTTTTTCACTTTACTCTGTCCAACTTCTATGTGTTTAGTTCGTCTCCTTGTTTCACCTTCTATTGAGCTTGATTATCCTAACACACTCAACCTCAGAAGAGATGGATGTTAAAATGTTGAGAAGCTGGTTTCTCTTTTTTCTTTTAACAGAAAGCGGTTACAGTCGATTACAGATCTTAATCTGGTCCCAATTCACATGGTGCCTGAGTCGAGGTTGTTCCAAACTATCATGGTGATGTGTAGAAAAATACACAAATGTTTTTGATAGTTTCCAGTATTGCTCATCTATAGTTTACTTGGTAAGGATTAAGAGTTATAATAATTTTTTCAGTTGTCAAGGTAAGTGGTTTCAATTGAAGGCCAGGACAAAAAAATGAACCCCTAAAAAAATGTTTTTTGAGATAAAAAAATACAGTCTTGGTTGTTTCGTTTTTACTCGTCTCCAAAATGAAGAAGAATCTCGGAGACGACATAAAAAATATACAATCTTGGTTGTTTCTTACACTAAAAAGAATTTTAGTGCATATAAGAAGTCATATGCAAATGATTGAAAAATTCAAAATCACAATATAATTAACTTAATTAAGAATGAGAATATTTTACGGGCCTTAATTGCTCCAATTTCTAGGTCACATCCACCATCTCAAAGAAATGAATGTTGTGTTTTCTTTTGCTTCAATTGCGAAAAATCAAGTCATATAACTAAGAAATGTAGGAGTATGTCTATACCATGTCCTAATCCGATGATCATAAAAATAATAAATTAAAGCACAAATGATAACGAATTTAATTTTATCATAAAATTTGATAATAAATAAGTTAATTATATGATAAAGATTATAAGACATTGAAAAACTTCAAACAAAAAAAAAATTCATTGAAAAACTTCAAACAGTAAAAAAAACATCATTTGTTAAATGCTGTCAGTAAAATTGGGAAGTGTAAAATCAAAAAAATAAATGAAAATCACAACAAATAAGTGAAAGCACCGTATATTGATGGTTAAGATATGAATATAAAATATATATTAAGTAGTCTCGGTCAGTAAAAAAAAATGTATATATTTTATTAATTACTCGTTATCTGATAACTTGGAACATTAATTCGCATTTATTCGGTGATGTTTTAAATTTAAAAAAATGACAAATTATATTTTTCATAAAAAAATTGGGCATTCATCGATCATAATTGTTTCATATTTTTTTTATTAAAACATATATGTTTAATATTTCTTTTAAACTATAAACACTAGCATTTTGTCATACATAAATGCATTTTTAAAGTAAGTAAATGATTTTACATCTTTTCAATAAATTCCAATGACATGATTCTACGAATAGGAGGGCTGGCCCATTAGTAAGAGCTTGGATCCCAAAATAAAATAAGAGGAAAGATAGATAAATGAAAGAAAGTATAAGAAAAGAAAGTTAATATAAAGTGAAACTATTATATTATAATTTGGTATACGAGAAAGAGAGAAAACAAATAGTTCGTATAAAAAATATCTAAAATTATACAATGACAAAAATGAATTTAATAATCTTATTCGATTTTTACTTTATTTTATTAAATAACTTTAAAATAATTTTTAGTGAAGTTTTTTAAACTTTAGTTAGACAAAATTAATAGTCTTTCAACTTTGATTACTTAATTTTTTACTAAAATTATTTTTCAATTTAAGTTTTATCAATATGTTTTTAAATTAATTTTTACAATACTTTTTAATATTACAATTTTATTTTTAAAACATGACTATTGTCAACTTACATTTCATAGATGAAGCCAATAAATATATATTATAAAGAAAGAAGAAGATATCTTTTTTTCAAAATAATAAAAGAATGGAGTATATATAGATATATTAATTAAAAAGGAACATCTTAAATTATTAGTTACATATTATTAATGATATTATATTATTAATGATATTATATAAGATTAATGGTATGTGTGGGTCTCACATTTTGTTTTTCACTTTACTCTGTCCAACTTCTATGTGTTCAGTTCGTCTCCTTATTTCACCTTCTATTGAGCTTGATTATCCTAACACACTCAAACTCAGAAGAGATGGATGTTAAAATGTTGAGTCGATTACAGATCTTAATCTGGTCCTAATTCACATGGTCCCTTAGTCGATCTTACCACCAGAGGACGGATCTTAATCTAGTCCCAAAGTCCCAACTCACATGGTGTCTGAGTCGATCTTACTACCAGAGGGCACGAGGTTGTTCCAAACTATCATGGTGATGTGCAGAAAAATACACAAATGTTTTTGATAGTTTACAGTATTGTTCGTCTATAATTTACTTGGTAAGGATTAAGAGTTATAATAGTCTTTCAACTTTGATTACTTAATTTTTTACTAAACTTATTTTTAAATTTAAGTTTTATAAATATGTTTTTAAGTTAATTTTTACAATACTTTTTAATATTACAATTTTATTTTTAAAACATGACAATTGTCAACTTACATTTCATAGATGAAGCCTATAAATATATATTATAAAGAAAGAAGAAAATATCTTTTTTTCAAAATAATAAAAGAATGGAGTATATATAGATATATTATTTAAAAAGGAACATAGTAAATTATTAGTTACATATTATTAATATTATTATATAAGATTAATGGTATGTGTGGATCTCACGTTTTGTTTTTCAATTTACTCTGTCCAACTTCTTTGTGTTCAGTTCGTCTCCTTATTTCACCTTCTATTGTGCAAAAACCAAAGAGTTTTTGATTATCCTAACACACTCAAACTCAGAAGAGACGGATGTTAAAACGTTGAGAAGCTGATTTTTCTTTTAACAGAAAGCGGTTACAGTCGATTAGGGATCTTAATCAGGTCCCAATTCTCCTGAGTCGATCTTACCAGCAGAGGTCGGATCTTAACCTGGTCCCAATTCACATGGTGCCTGAGTCGATCTTACCACCATAGGGCACGAGGTTGTTCCAAACTATCATAGTGATGTGTAGAAAAAAACACAAATGTTTAGTATAAATTTTTGACATCCAAATTTTTATTGTCGTTCAATTAATAATTTTATAATGTCATTCATTAATTGTCTTTTCTAAAAAATAATATTATTGATTAGCCATTTATTTAAAATATTTTTTAAATAAATAGATTTTAAGATTATTTTTTTAATAAATTATTTTAAAAGATATCCATTTATTGTTGATTAACTTAATTTTCGTTTTTAAATTGATTCTCCACCTACAAAAATAACATTTATTATTAATTAATATGATTTTACATCTTTTCAATAAATTCCAATGACATGATTCTACGAATAGGAGGGCTGGCCCATTAGTAAGAGCTTGGATCCCAAAATAAAATAAGAGGAAAGATAGATAAATGAAAGAAAGTATAAGAAAAGAAAGTTAATACAAAGTGAAACTATTATATTATAATTTGGTATACGAGAAAGAGAGAAAACAAATAGTTCGTATAAAAAATATCTAAAATTATACAATGACAAAAATGAATTTAATAATCTTATTCGATTTTTACTTTATTTTATTAAATAACTTTAAAATAAATTTTAGTGAAGTTTGTCATACCCCAAATTTTGACCTAATATACCACCATACATATGCATCATTGCATAACTAACAGTTCAGACAACATTAATCGGGTATAACACTCACAGGTCAAAATTAGGGTTTCATCAGATTTTCATCTGATTCAAGAGCTAACCAATTAGGGTTTGAGATTTTCTCACTCCATTTGATCTATCTTGATCAAATCATCAGCCTTCAATCCTCAGATATCCATTTTCCTCACTGATCAATCGAGGATCGACCAATTAGGGTTTTGGTCGAGCATAGGCATTCTCTGATTTTTTGAGCAGTAATTGACTTTTTTGGATAGAGATTGGTCATTATATCTTAGATACAACATCTTGACCTAATTTCTGGATTCAAAACATCACAGAGGTTCACAAAATTCATCAGTCAATTTCAGAAATGTCTGATGAAATTTCTTCCTGAAAAAGTCAAACTTTGACTTTTGGTCAAATTTTCAAAACAAAACTTTTCCATCATCAAAATACTTCAAATGATCCATCATGATCATAAAAAATCAAAGAATTTGGAAAAGTCAACAAAAAGTCAAAATTTCTATACTTAGAAAAATTTCTAAGTGTTGAAATTTCACATTTTTTTCAAACTTCAAGCCATTTTTTCACCTAGTTCCAATTGGAATTTGAAAAAACTCAAAACATGAAAGTTGTAGATCATGGAAAAATCTTTCCAAAAAGTCCAAGAACTCTCAAATCCATGGAGTCTAGCTACACTTTTGAATTTGAAATTTAGAGCTCCAAAATCCATAATTTTCAAGTACAAACTTGTAAAATTATAGGTCATTTTGTGTTTTTTCATTTAAACCACTTGCCACCTTGCCAAATTGAGTCATCAAACAGATAAACATCAGTGAGAAGTGATGATTGAAGATTGGATAAATTCACACATGGTAAAAAAGGAAGGTTCCTTTTGCTTTACAAATGATAATCTTGCCCTCTAAGCTTTCTTTGAATATCCAAATGCCATGGACATTTGCCTAACATTTCAGAGCCTATTTGTCTATAAAAGGATCATAGTTCAAGCTTCAATCAACACCAAAAACATTGCAAAATCCATGCTTTCATTCTTTTCTTGAAAATCAAGTAACATAGAGCAAAATTGATAAACTTGCATTTTTAAAAATCAGTTGAAAACATGATGATCTTTGGTGTCCAACATGTTTCAGAATCACTATCAAACTTGTTACAAGCTTAAAATCAAACTGAAATCAAGTTAAAATCAGTTTTCACTTTTCATCTTTTCAAAACTTCAAAACTGCCTTATAATTCGAATTTCCAGTTTGGCTTGATCAATTGTTGTTCTAATGATTCAAACACGATCCATATACATCATAGACATGATGCGATCAATCACAACAATCAGAACTCCATTAACATCAATTTCGAGTTCCTTGTTGTCGATTGCGGGTTGACTTGAGTGGAGAGATTGGAGCAAGTTCAAAGCAAGCAAGCTATCCTCACAGCATCCATACATGCCGATGAAGCTTAAGTGATCAAGAAACAACCACTGGAAACACTCTAGCATCGTTTTCGATCTTCACTTTTCCAGGTATAAACACGAACTTGGTTCTCATAATTCTTTGAATCTTTTGACAAAAGCTCTTGGCCATTATCTTTCTACAATCGAAACGACCATTAGCCCTCAATAAAATCAAACAATCATAAACAATACATCATTTAATTTAAGTTTTTCGATTAGGGTTCATAAGTGTTCTTGAACCAAAATCATGCTAGGCTTGAAATAAATGAAATTAACAACCATAATCATGTTCGTGGTGCAAAATCGACCAACTTTGATGTTTACATCATTGGATTTCATTAAGAAACGAAGATTTTAGGTTGAAATTGGTAATCTGAAAATCAAAACACAAGCCCAGAATACGCGCGTGTTCTTGATGTTCTTCATTTTTAAATTTTCAAACTTTCCAATATCATGTCTACACGTGTGATAATCCACTAACACTCGGTAGCTTTGGCTCAGTTGGTTGCTTGCTTGCTCTTAAGGCTCTGTGACACGCGTCCACCTCAAGGTCATGAGTTCAAAACCCAGCAAGACCAAATTTTTCACAAACTTGTCATATTTTCATGTTTTTTTCATCAAACTTTCACAATTTTTTTTTACCAATCAAAACTTCTCATTTTGAGATGATTTTTTGCACACTTGTCATTTAATATATATATTTTATGATTATGTCAAAAAAATCCAAAAATATTTTCATCTGATTAATTTTTAATCGAGCTGAAAACGACGTTCCGAACACTTTTCAAACCTCCTTAAAAGGTGATCATGATTCATCAAGAAAACTCAAGATTTGCTCAAAAGTCAAACTTTCTAAATTAGGGTTTCTAGGTGAAAAGTCAACTGAACTTTGACTGATCATAACTTCCTCATACTTTCTCAGAAATTTTTCCACCACCTCTTGTTTTGAAGGAAATTCAATTCTCTACAACTTCATGTCTCACAAGAATGTCCAAAAAATGCTTCATTTGAGAGGTATAGCTCAAAACATTACAGGTCATTTTCAAAGTCAACAAAAAGTCAACTTTTTGTTTTGAAGATATATTGAGCATGGTAACTCCAATTGAGATGAAACCAAAGACATTGGTTAGAGGACTCTTAGAGCTTTCCAAAAAGTCCAAGAACACTCAAAAATGTGGAAAAATGAGCAAGATACACTATTCAGAAGTTGGGGAATTTTGGACAATTGCACAAAAGGACATATTGGTCAAATTGAAATTTTTTCCAAATGGGCCTACTCTTTCTTCATCCTAACTTGTTCCTCATACAATTAAGAATGTCCAAGCCCAATACCACGAATTTTTGATTTATTTTTCTATTTAATTTGTAATTTATTCATTTAAATGCAAATTAAATCTTAAAATAAATTATAAAATCAAAATTAATTGAAGATTGATTTTTATTGCTTGTGATCCAATCAACCCATAAATGCCAGCAATTTCGAAAATTAGATCAAATTTGGCAAGATTGGATTGAAATTGGACAAAATTTGAAAATTTGATTTCATGAGAATATCAAATTTGATTTCCATTGAATATTGATTAATTCTTTCCAAATTAATCCCAATCCATCCAGATATATACTTGATGCATCTCAATTGCAAGGGACGAAAATTGGCTCGAAACCCTATTCTCAAACCGAAAAATCGAGTTCTTGAAGCAAATAGCAAACCTTATTCCAAATGTTTCAATCAATTCTAAGGTGTCAAACACATTCCTTGATACCCCAAGAGTGATTCCAGATACTCATATTGCCAAAATACATCCAGAATCAAGAAATACGATTTCGGTTTGTTCTTACTTTTCCAAAATCGATTGCTTTCCATGCATTTTTAACACATTTGGTTGTTGTTTTTGTGATTAGTAGGAAGATTGCAAGCGATCTGGGTTATTTGATTGAGTTTCCATGGCTTAGAACTCGTATTGCCATTGTTAGGTTTTCTGTGAACGAATTAGGGTTTTCGTTAATAGGAAAATTGGACAACTGGACCTATACCGCTGTATTGAATGCTTCAAGGAATCGATCCATGGCTTTAGAATTAATTTATATTATGTGTGCATTTTGATATTAGCTGTGACATAGTCGAAGGAAGGTCGATCGATTTTGAAAATTCAAAAGGTTGAAGATGACCGGATGGCGCGAGCGGAGGAGATCAAAAGACGCTGTTATTTTCAAATCATTCCGCTTCCAAACTTGGCTTCTATTGGTTTTTTTCAAAGTTTGAGCATCATGTCCTGAGTTCGATCCACACTGAGACTAGTTTTGCTATTTTCTTTTCCAAGTTCATTATTTTTTCATATTTTCCATATTTCAAAATTTTCCATTCATTTTAATTGTTTTCATATTTTTTATTCTGCATTAAAAAATTACCAAAAACATTTTTTCTTTTTACATTATTTTCATAAAAATGTTTATTTAATTTAATAAATTTAAAAATATAATTTTTGCATGCGCATTTATTTTATTTATATTTTTGCATTTAATTCACTTGTAATTGCATTTTAATTATTAAATCTTTTCCAAAAAATCCCAAAAAATTATTTTAATTTATTTATCTTATTTCCAGCATGTATTAATTTTTCCATATTAAAATTTGCATTTTTCTAACATTTTTCTTTTGTTCGATTCATATTGCATTTCCCGATTTCTTCTTTTTGTACAGGTTGATCCAATTCAGACGATTTTCTCTTTATCATTTTATTATTCTATTTCTTTCGATAATGTAATTGCTCATGGGATGTAATAGTTTAATTTAGGACTTTATTTTCCGCATTCTAAATTATGTATCTGCCCCAAAGCCTTGTAATAGCGTAGGTTTTACTTTCCGCACCTTTACATTCCCGCTTTACATTCCGCATTTTAATTTCCGCACCCTATAAACTGTTAGTAACTAGGCGTGTATGGCAAGATAATAATTGGACATAGCTCACACTAATCTTCAAGATAACATATTCCGAATTTGACACATTCACACATACCTTAGGGTAATTCTCTCGATGCCTTCGAATTCAAATGGTCAAGTCCTCGAACGTAGAGGTATTCTAGCACCCGCCTTCAAAACAAATCATCATAGTCCTTCGATGATCAATAATCATAAGACCCACGATACGAATGACATGATCTTGACCCGATTGAAAATGATGATAGTCCCTTCGAATGTGCTAGGATACTTCCAGTTGCCTTATGACCATCCGATGTCCCTTCGAATGTCCCGCTTACATCCAACGAATGGAGCTACCTACTAACTAATGGTATGGCTAGTGCTATTCTAAAGGAATGTAGAAGTACAATAAAACGACCAACTCTGAGTGGGTAAATAAGTCTCTTAGTTGCTTGCTCTATCAAATGCTTTTCACACCACACACTTTTTTTCAAAGTTCAAATTCTTTTCGAAACAAAAAACATTTCCGAACACTTTGTATACACTCCTACATGAGTCATTACAAAGTCAAAGCGAAATGTCTTTTTCAAAACATCTTTGTCAAACACACAGAAAGCAATTTTAAAAAGTGATCTAGAGAACTAAGAGCCCAGAGATAACTACGGATGGAAAGGGGTGCTAATACCTTCCTTTTCATAACCATTCTCCGAACTCGAATCTAACGAAGGTCTTTTTCTCACTTTTTACCCTTAATTGGATAAAAAAAAGTCGGTGGCGACTTGCTATCCGCACATTTGGATACAAAATCCTACAAACACCAGTCGCATCACGTAACTGGCGATCTTGGGACACACCCAAAGAGAGAATTGCCTTAGGATTTCTAGATAACCTTTATTGTCGCTTGAATTGTATGCTTTATCTTTAAGGGTTGCTTGGGTATTATATTGTTGGGGATCCTACACCGGATCCGGGTTTCCTTTAGGTAAGTGGCATTAGATCATCACGACCGCTAGACGATAACCACGCGTCAACATGATGTATACGTTAGCGTGACACTTTGGTTGTCCCGATACTTCATTCCCAAGTTGAAGATAGTATTTGGCTTCGCGTGGTGTCATCAAGCGCTAACTAAACTTTTAGAACCTTAATTGACCCATCTTGGCCATTAGAAGGTAGTGAGATGGCCGCTTTGTGTAGACCGAGGTTGGTTGATACCGATGCTACGCCATTGAGATCGACTTTTGGGATATTTTCGATCGACCACTGGCGTTGTATTGAAACGCCACGAAAGATCCGTGATGTGAGATTCCTAGAACCCGGCTACTATTATAGGACAGATAAACCAACTCAAACTTTTGGTAGGGTAATCACCATACCTCATGCAAGCCTTAACCCTAGGCTCATTGTATGAATTGTTGTGTAAACACGACATCGCATGACATCATTCGCATTGCATATCATTTCTAACTATTTCAAGGACCTAGGATTTATCTTTGCCTGCTTTGTAGGGATTATGGCTTCTAGAAAGACTATCCGAATCAACTTCATGGGTATCCTTCTCAACTCAAAGAATTGGTTTCAAATTCCCAACCATGCCTCATCAAAAGACATGGTTATCTACTTGATTTGGTTATCTCCTTTCAAGAAGATATGATGCATGTCCTATTCCAATCTTTGATCCGAAACACCATTGCTTTACCTTTCCAGATTATCGTTGGTTCCTACCTTGAAGAATTTCTACTGGGGTACCTATTCTTGACCAAATGCCATTCACCGGTTTAGAAAAGGTTCCTAAGTACAAAGACATCGATCCGCCCTACATCTTAAGCGTTCGATATCCAAACCAACCGGAAACCTAGGGTTTACTTTCCAAGTTTCTAATCAAGAAAGCCGAGAATTCCTCAAAGTGATGAGTTTCCATGCATTTGAAAATATTGTGGCCTTGCTAATCTATGGTTTGGTTCTATTCCTAATTGGATCAATTCATAGATGTCAACGCCTCAAGCCACCCGTAATCCAAGCCTACTTTACTTGAGACATTCTCTCCACACTGCATCCATCAAAAGACAAGGAACCTCATGTGTTGCATACTGTTATTTAAGGTGGTTTATTTCAGACCTTCCACATCAGGTTTGAAGAATGAACAAAGGTTGAGATGGTCTCAAAGGTTGATGTCACTCTCTCATTCCGACATCCGTTGGAATCTTTCTCTCAAAAGGACTTCACCTTCATCGAGCCATGAGAATTCCTAATGTACCGCTACTTGGTATAAGGGAGGTCATCACAACCCTTCTTTAGCTCTACGCCGTTTTGTTCAAGAGATGGTCCACATGATATGCTTCTCCAAGATATTGTGTTCGACTACAACCACGATCTCCGAATACTGACGAAGGTTCGACACGCTTGGGGCATGGTAGAAGACTCGATACTAAGACTTTGGGGCACCAACTCCATTCCTTGGGAACCTTACCTCAAATGGGTGCGAGCTCGAGCTCAAAACCTCATGATGCCATTCATCACTGCTTACCAAGAATTATGGAACTCTGCTATAGGTGACGACCTATGTCTGTCTCCATCCCGACATGCCTACTGATTTTGAAGACTTGAAGAGATCCGGATTCAACTCAAAGAAGAAAGGGATACCTTTGAAGCTTCGTTATGCAGCGAGAAGAAAGTGTTAGAGCGATAAAGCTACTCATGAGGAGCAAACACCAACGCTACATCGGCACCAAGAGGAAGCGCCATGGAGACTTAGAGCTTTAGGATGTTTATGTTTTCTTTTATTGTTTCGAATTATCTCTTGTACTTAAAAAGAAAAAGAACAATAAAAAGAAGTACTAATAAATGTTTGTTCATTGCTTGTTTAAACAAATTTAAATCTCTAAGGTCCTTGAAAACATTGCATTGCATTATAAACATTGCATAGCATAGCATAACATTGCATCACGTGTACATCGAGTTTGGTTTTCTTTGCTCGCTATTTATTTTACTGAAATGGCTCTTGATCGGGTCAAAGATCTTCAAGCTCAGTAATGGGGCCCAACAGATGTTCACCACTTGGTCCAAGGCCAAGAAGATTTGAAGAAGCTCATCAACAAGAAGAAGGTTGTTGGTCTCTTAACATGGGCACGCTACAAAGGTGGTCCTAAGGTGGTCACCAGACGAGCTCTCAAAGGAAGTTTCAAGAAGGAAGACTAAGTAGCAAAAAGTAATGAAGGGCGAAGATGAGTCTGAAAAGACTATGATAACCAAGACTGAGGAAGATGACAAGTACAAGCAACTTGAAGATCGTCAATGTCGGAAAACCGAAGATGTTCGGGCTGAATTTTGATGATCCAATCTCGCTCCTGTGTTGTGATTCCTCCCAAGTTCAAAGTTCCTACTTTTGCCAAATATGGTGCATGTCTTGCCCAAAGCCCTGAAGTCCTATGTCCGTAAGATCAACCCACACCGATGATGTAAAGTCCGGATGCACTATTTTCGAACCGAACCAACCAGGAATGGTACTATCACGGAGAATGACCGTGATCCGTATTGAGTGACTTAGCCGATGCTTTACGATACAGACCACCGAATTGACACCCACTCCACAACCAAAGCATGTCTATGGGTCGTGAGAAGTTCAAGTATGCTCCAATGAGAGATCTAGCAGAGTTCAACCACCCTTGTCCAATAGGGAGGTTGATATATGGGACACCGACAGTCTGGTCCTCAATCCGATTGAAATTCTTCATCCGATTCACCGAAATGATATTGACGAGCATCAAACCGGTATCAAAGATCCATGTAGTCATCTTCAAATGCCGCAAAGAGATCTTTTGGTGCGAAGAAGAACCTACGGTCGTAAAAGCCCAAGCCGAGCTAACCAACCGCCCAGATCTCAACCTACATCCAAGACAACCTCCCGAGACAACGATCTAATCCTAACCGGCACGACCATCTTATTAAGATCAACATGCCTTTGTCGCAGCCCCAACCACGATGTTGAATGAATCTGATCGGTGATCCCCTCAAATGTCAACACCTCTCCAAACAACCAATCCCACGCCAGCTTACCATTCCAATACCGCATAACGACTAACCGACAATTGTTGGGCTCAAGAACAAGATTCAAGATATGATAAGCTACGCATTGAGTTTGACCCTCCCGAGATCCGAACGATCAACGCCCATGCCTAACCATGACAAGAGTCCAATCTCACGCCATGGTGATGATAATTCAACATTTCAACATGATGATCAATCATCCCCGTGTAACCATTTGAAAACCTACGTGTCAAAATCAATCCAGACCCGTGAAGCAGCCCATCTGACCTGGTCATCATCGCGGTGGTCCAGACGACTTATGCATGACCAACGAGATACTACCAAACCAATCCAGCGGTCGCGTAAGAAATGTCTAAGTTGAAGATCGACAATGCAACGAAACCCGGCATCCATCCGGATATCAGGGGCGCCAAGGAAAATATGATTACATGGTGAAGTACACACCTCGCCGGGCAAGATCTCCTATTGAAGATGTTAAGGCTAATCAGCGTATTTCCCAAGATTATGCTAATGTTAACACATAATGATTTGCTCACGATCCGGCGCCCAGAGTACGCCCTCATTATCACTTCTCCAAGACCAGTCCATATGTGCCTATCCCGAACTATGGAGTTGATACATTACTATCATGGCGCCACAAACCGACCAATTGAAGATCCCAACGCTGAAGCTACCATCCATTACACGACAACATCACCCGGATCAAGTAAGGTGACGCGTAACGAAGAGTATTCTCGCAGATCTCTCAAAAGACATCACGACCAACCTCAATTCAGATCCTCATCCACCAATATCCCGCCTGAAAGAATCGCGGCTCATCCCACTCAACCGGTACCAAAGGAAGTTGTCAAGACACCTCCAAACAAGAAATGGAGAAAATTCGAAGATCGCCAGCGAAGCGAGCCAATGTTGTGGAACAGGGGATGCAGATCCGTCCAAGATTTCCATTGTCCGCCCAGGTCCGAGTTCATGCCAATGCCCTTGCGGTTCCAAGAATGCTCATGCCCGCAGATCATACTACCGATCAATCAAGTCGAGGATTGTCAGTCCGCTGCCACCAACCCGCCTACCGATGTCGACGATTCGCCGGAAAGAAACATAACAAAGCCCTTGCACATCTCTCGTTGAATGCGGGTACTACCCTGTCTCGTTTTGTTGACACCGTACCGCTCTCGAATATCCTATCAAGATCGCTTGATCGACTGATGTCTGGCAATCGGTTCGAGACCCAAAGGATATTTGACAGAGAGACGCTATGCTTCACGACTTGAGAGCTCACTCGCCCGCTAAAGTCGGTTCCCAAACTTTTGATTCCACTTTCGTCATGGATCATCCGTCTACCCTTACTCTTGCCTACTCGACGCCTGGATACATGGATGAAAGTTGACCATAATTCTACCTTACACGGAACCCGAAATACCGGTGAAAGGAAAGGTTGTCACATGTGGTGAAGAGATATATTCTACAATATGGTCACGTCATTCGGATACTCGAGACGGAAGGAGAATTCTTCGAGACCCCGCGCTTTTGAAACAATACCCGGTCATGCCCGTCTGACTTCCCGCCACCGAGTTACACAAGCTCCGCCTTAGGATGGCCTCTCAACCGAAGGATGCCCGTCAAGAAGGAAAGAGTATCGTCAGTCACCGATCTTCTTTTCAACCGATAAGATCCGGTTTAGGCTTCACCCATTGCGGTCGAAGATGATACGCCGCGAACGCGTCGCCAACTTCCTTTCCGCATCACCCGTAGTGGAATCCATGCTATGGAAGACGACGACAACGCCCGACATCGCAAGGTGGATCTTCCCAACTCCGCATCATGGGCTCGCGAATTGGAAGACTCAAGACGCTATACCAATCTCCCTTTAGCCGAGAGCAATTGCTTTTGTTTTGTTTTGCTTTTCAGATTTCTTTATGTTTTGAACAATAAAACTTTGAAAGCCTAGCCTTCACCGGGCATCATGGCTCGCTTGCGAGGGTTATTATCCTGGTCGCTTATGCATTTTCATTCAATAAATTCGTTGGACTTTTGCATTCAATTGTTTGTTTTCTTTACTTTATCACCCTTCAAAAGCTATGTGTTTTACACACACCCACGTGATACAACGCGTAATCACTCTCTAACTGCTATCAACAGCCTATGTTAGTGCAAATATGATTTCGATAATCCGATCACCGTAAGCA